>JAPYYV010023420.1:0-11584 GCA_030522625.1 Copidosoma aretas
AGAGAAGGAGGGGGGGGGGGGGGGGGGGGGGGGGGGGGGGGGTTGCGCGCTTCTAGGCCCCGCCGAGAAAACTAGTTCAGCGAAAGGAAAACGGGGGAGGCAGCCGGAGCCCCCCGAACTTATTTACGATATCCCGCGGAGTTTTGAAAAGCGGGAGCCCAGCTGCCGCGCGCTGTACGTCCCCGTTCTACTTTCGCTGCCGGTCCTCCTCCTCCTCGACGACGATCGTCGGATTACAGTCCGGTGTATATGCGCAGTGTGCCACCGACGCGCTCGCGAGAGCCTTTTTATGTATTTTCCCGTGTTCGCCGAGCTTCGGAGTCGAGGAACGGCGAGGGCTCAGTTATTTGCCGGTATTACTTTGGCCCTTTTTTTTCGAGGGAGAAATAAAGAAGACAAGAGAGAGTTATCGTGCACGGGTCGGAATGGAGCGTGGAAATAGTGATTTTCGTCCTCGATGCGTTCGAATGGTGTTATTGCGATTGAAACAAGCCGCGACCGAATTCGAAGATACGCACTCGATATTTTCATAGACTGGCTGTGTAGTTCGGGGTATAATGTGTATTATTACTATTCTTATTATCATTATCGTCATCGATCGAAAAGACTTATTATTCCCGGATCGCGAGAATATAGGAACAGTTAGCCGACACAGATTTGTTATTTTGACGATATAGATTTGAAAAGCCCCGAAATTAGATGATTCGGGTATTTAGGTCTTATTCGTGTAAACTTGTGCATGATACATGGGGTTGAACTATTTTTATTAATAATACAATATCTACTTGTGCACGTGAAAGTGTAAGAGAGAGAGAGTATTCGAGTGTACCGAATAATAATAATGAATTAAATTTAAATTCGTGTGTTTTGTCGCACCTAAAAAGCGGAGGCACCCCGTGACAGAGCAAAACGTCCATAATAGTGTTAATAGGTGATATGTATCTCGTGAGTAAGGAATCAAGAGAGGAGATTGATACATTTAAAAATTACTTACGTTACGTAAGTGCGAGCCACTGCCGTTAGAGTTGAATCAAGCCGCAATCCTGCAAAAAGTAAAAGTATTGGTAGATTACTAAAACGTTACGAAAGGTAAATGCATTTATTCATCACAAATCATCCCTGAGATGTATGTATAATTTTCCAAATTTTCCATAAAAAAACTAGTCAATACATATATATTCTTTTTTTATTCATTTTTCTATTATTTTTTAATATTAATGTAGGCTTGTGCGCCGCAACGAAGGGGTCATGTCATTTTTTAAACATTGCGATCGGCTCTCAACCAAAGTATTAGCACGTAAGTTTTCTTACTGGATTATTTCCCTATCTCGGAGAATAATTCAAGCGATTACTTTAACTCTCCACACTTTTCAACTGAAGAGTAAGTAATCGTCATTGTGACATTATATATTTAAAAAAATGGAATGCAGGTGAGGGAATATTGGGCAAGATGCTTGAAGGAAGAAAATTCGCATTTTCGCGCATGATGCATCGTACTCATCGTAAACTCACTTACGAGATATGCGTATACATAAATATATTATATATTGTACAATAAACTGTCTAATGTATCGTAATAATAACACGACACATACATTATATATATATATTCTATACATAAATGAATATGAATATGACGTAATATAAATATGTGTAACGAGAGTGTATAGATTGTAAAAGTGCGCGAGGCGGCAAATTTTGCTCGGGATTGTACATTGTGTGGGGCAGAGGAGTGTTGCGCAGTATGTATACGTGCACACGAGCGTGTGGCGATATTTATTTTTGCTATCGAAGTAGTAGTGAAAGAACCGCGTCGACACTGTGCTTCATGTTATAAATATATATATATATATATATATATATATATATATACGTATGCGTATTTAACTCTCGATATTCATGTGTGCATCGACTCTTGATTGTATCCTAGGTTCGCGTCTAACTTTGCGAAAAGCGTATTTGAATGTATAATAAAAAAGCGAAAATGTTTATGTTTCGGGCATTTGTTTTAACTACGGTACACGTGCAATAATAATAATTTTTTACAGCTTCATCGTTGAAATTTATTTTCATTACGATATGTACATAATTTAAACTCCACGCGCTGTAATGTATGCACGATTTTACTTTTTATTTTTTATTTAAGTATCAGACTGATACTTGAGCGCATTAAAATTAAAAATGTGCGTAGAATTTGTTGATTTTTTGTTGATACACACACATTTGTGTTTTATTTGACGTTATATCAAGCATAAATATTATTTTATCATTTGATAAATTGTATTAATCATAGTGAAATTATAATCGTTTGCTGCACATTTTCACAAATACCTACTCACAATTTAATTGGTTAAAAAAAAAATTGACGCTGAAATCTTTCATTGCATCCCTTTTCAACGGTTCGGAAAAACAAATCATACCTCTCGCGAAATCAAAAGTCAAAGGTTGTGAAAGTCAACGAGGTTCGAGAGACATAATCAAATTTTCCCCAGGGCGTGCAGAGCTAAAAACAAAGTCCGGCATTGCACTGTTTCACCGAGTTGAAAATCAACAAATACCAAAGTCGCGCTGCTTTTTCTCCGCTTCGTGATACATCGATAATTATTATCATTATTATTCTAGTTGTTAGTGCCAAAAATAAAATCAAGAAAATAAATATATTATAGTCGTCCTCGGCGAGACGCTAGTCCTATACAAACTATATATACCGAAGCTCGACAGATAGAAATAAAAGAGAACAGAAAGAGAGCAAACTCGTGTTAAAAATAAAAGAGTGAGAAAACGAGTGAAAATAAAACTATGGATGGCTGTGTGGGTGTGTGCATGTGCGTGTGTGTGTCTGTATCTGTACTATAAACGAGAACTGTCGGACTCGATCTATATTTTTTGTGCGAGTGAGGCGCCGGGCGGCAGCGGCACGTAATACAGGGTTTACAAAGAGAAAAAATCGAATTCTTCGTTCCGAAAATCAGCGAGACGACATTGCACCAGTGTGCAGTCTCCCCCGCTTGTTTCGCGTGAATCGCAAAGAGTTCGGTTCCTATAGTCTACCGTTGATTTTTAGATTACGAAGAATCGGAAAATAGTAAAATAGAGAGAAAGAGATTAGAGAGAAAAGTAATTTATTCTTCATATAGACAGCTGCGTTTAGGTGTTTAGGAAATATTATCCTTCTCTACTAACGGGACAAATTTAATAAACTGTAGATCATATAAAATACATATGTAGATGACGCTTTTTCACGTAGTGATAAATATCCACAGTAGGAATATATAACCAAGTAAAAATTATTGG
The DNA here is from genome assembly GCA_030522625.1 of Copidosoma aretas. NCBI lineage: Eukaryota > Metazoa > Arthropoda > Insecta > Hymenoptera > Encyrtidae > Copidosoma > Copidosoma aretas. Next base: position 3,295 of record JAPYYV010023420.1, read on the forward strand.
TTCATTCGACTAATTTGGCAGCGTTGAAATAGATAAATGCTGTAGACACTTCCTTTGACGAACTAGTAACTTGTTATGATTTTTGCATGAAGTTATGAACTCTTGGTAGTACACTTCAAGACTGCTAAACCATGTTTCAACTTCAACGAAATGAGATATCTTCTATACCTATACTCCTCTGTAGAGAGAGACTTTCTTACTTATAAAACTTATACTATCGTTTGAGAAACTTCAATTTTATTTACAAATTTTTGCGCGGATAATTTTATCTTGAAATCTAACAAAAATGATGTTCGCATTTTACAACATTAAACCCTTGTTACATAATTTTTAAGTACTTGTGTCTAAAAATTCAGCTATCTAATTATCCCATACACCGTAATATTAAAATTCACCGCAATTATTTCAGTGAAAAAATGATCTCTGTTTTTTTACAATAACTCTCCCTTAACAAATTAAATGACTCAAATATTCGGCCATTGACTCCTATGTTTTCGTTTCTCAAACCTAACTCTACTACTTATATATCTAACAAGCTTTGCGCACGTAGCAGAAACACTTCGAAATTTCAGCTTGTGTAGACTATAGGCGTATAACTTTTGAAAATCGCTAACTCGCTTCTATTCGCAAAACAGTATCGGTAACTATCAAAATTCTTCTGCATAGTCGCTTCCAAGGCTAAAAAGGCTCTCGCGTATCTTAGCTGTAGACCAATATAACGACACACGAGATCAGAAGTATAATAGACGTAGAATATATATTGTATCGGTGTCCTCACACGTTCGACCGTAGCTTTTAGCGACCTAGGATGATCTAAGTGAAGCGTATAACGTCCGATATCACGGTCCCTCCTGACTACATAGCCGTAGCTTATAGACCCAACGATGCACGCTTTCTTCGAGACAGAGTAAGTTATTCCGTGCGAAACATTGAGAATAATGAGAAAGGGAGAACAAACACGCGCACTATCTTCGTCGGCTGCACGCGGGTCTCTAGTGTTTTTTCTTACGTACTTTACATAAATATAATATAGGTACTACGGACAAGCCGATGCCGAGCGCGCGCGCGTCCGTCTCCTCCTCCGTGTCTCCCGTGCGGCTTTTATATCGAGGCAAAATTCAGCCACGAAAATTAATTTATTCGAACGAAAGTTGGACGGACAGCGAAAGGCACTTCGATTCCCCAGTCGGGGCTGGAAGAATACGCGGGGGAAACAATAAAAGAAGTCCCGCGGACTGTGTACACACGCGGGGGAGTACATTTGACGTTTCCAACCCTCGTCAGACGCTCCGAAGGCGGGATCCCGCGCGGCGCGGACTCGGAATAATACAAGCGGGCCATTGCCGATCGATCATTCGCCTTTTTTCTTTCTTCGCTCTCCGAATCTCTCCCGGTCGCGTTTTGTTCCGGGAAAAATGGAGGAAGGGAAAGACGGAGGAGGAGGACGGACGACCGTGTCTTCGGCGGGTGGCGCGTAGGTCGTATAGCGTACGTCGTACATAGGTTATAGATATCGTAGAAGCGCGTGTATAGGGTAGATGTCGTTTGTCCTCGGGAGCCGCGACTTTTATCGAGCCCGGCGAGACGCGTGTCCTGGTTTTTTCCTCCTATTTTCGGGGGAAATCTGTCCGTCCGGACAGCGCGCGAGATCGATAGAGTTTTATTACTTTCTTGAATACGTAAATATATGTTTTTGACGTCCCGGAAAATCATCTTACCGAGAGAAGACTTTGATTCGGATATGGTACGCATGATAGTATGTCGTAGACGCGTAAAGGGTATTTATAACTTGGATTTCTCGTGGCGCTCCTGTAATTAGTCCGTGAAGGTTATTTTTTTGTCGGCAGAGCCACGGGGAATCCCAGTCAATTAAGGGTGTCGTTACACTACGGCTCGCCGGGGGTTCTTCTCGAGGACACATAGTCGCTGTGAACATCGATAGTCGTTGTATCAATCTATCCTTCGCTCGAATTTCGGCAACTTTTATCATTTGAAAACGAAAGTGTATTTTAGATTAAGACGGGGAAAGAACATCGAGTGGTTGTCGATTTCTTCTCGTGCAAGGTTGGAAAGATGGATACAATATTTCAATTTAATTAAAACATTTACTCAACGTTCATAACTTTTTCAATTTAGTTGACAGTTCAAATACTAATTAAGAGATATTTGAATGAGAAGTTTGAATGGATTATGAAGATGTAATAGTATAATATCAAAACTTTATATAATTAATTATCAAACTTTTCTTTTCAATTAAAAGTTCTTTTTAATCACAACTAATTTCACGATCATTCTCATTAGTCAATTGAATATATCATTTTCAACTTTGCCAAGGATAATATTATTTGAATTAATTGTTCATCCAAGTATCAATTGAAAACATTCAGAAATTAATAATTATATTTCATTGATTAACCCACGTTCGTATATAGAACCGAAATCATAGTGAAAATTACCAAAAAATTAATTTAAAATAAATATTTCATCGATAAATATAATTATATATGATTCGGTCGCTCAAACAATTTCCAACCTTGCTCTTGTCCAAGCGTCCGTATATATTATATCGATGTGTAGTTGAAACGTATAGCGTGACAAAAGTTCGTTAACACTAAGGACGTATGATAGATACCCAAGATTAATATTACCCTAGGATGATACAATTTTCAATACATGAATTGAATAGACATAGCTGTAGTTGTAGGGTCGAAGAGTAAACTCGTACGATGATTATTATTGCCAAACATAATGATAATACGCAGGTTATTATATGATTGTTCGAATAATTAGCGCGTGTTTAGGGAAAAAAAAAAAAAATACGAACGATAATTTCGTATCCAAAGCTATGGCTGTGATCCTCTACTACTAATCAGTACGGTTCGTATTGTATTCGACACACTACGCGTATCTCATAGTTATACATGTATATTATCATCATAATATAAACCAAACCGTACGTATAATATACATCCACATCGTAAGCACATTAAGCGATAATACATTTCATAACGACGCATATACGTATAAATAACCAATCGATTAATAAGCGATAAACACACACGGTACTACGGGCGAGCATCGGTCGATCGCTCCCTCCCCCCAATTTATTAATCAAACACACACACGATCGGCAAAACAAAGAGTCGCCGCGTTCTTCTTCATTTCCTCGCGCTCGGGCCCGCGGGGCGAAGCGGAAAAGTAATTTATAGAGCAATTAACCTTCGCGTGATATAATTTCGCGAGCGAACGAACGGGGGGCAGAAAGTAACAACAGCATCAGAAGCAGGAGCAACAAAAGAAGTCGCGAGTCGGGAGAGATAACGAACGGTCCGGCGGATGCGTATGCGTTCCTGCGGAAATTTTCTCGTTAGCCGGGCGCGATGCGAATTTCAACAATAAGAGCAGCGCGTTTTTCCCCATCCCTCTCCCCCCCCCCCCCCCCCCCCTGGGTCGGTTGCTGTTTACCCCCCTGGGGCCCCCACCCCCCCGCCCCCCCGGACCCCCCAATTTATACATATATGTGTGCGTTATCGCCGATGCATATTGCGAGGAAAGATTTTTTTGCTCCTCCGTTGGTTTTAACGCACCTGTATTCAGAACGTGGGGGACGTAAAAGGGAAAAAACGCCGTAGCCGTTTGTTACGCTGTATACAGAGAGACGCGGGGGGGGGGAGAAAAACTACTTTCACGCGCGACTTTACCGAAAGTTCCAAAGATATTTATCCGACGTCGCTGCTGTGTCGCCGAACTCGCGAGAGTGGACATAGTACCAATATAACTATGTAATACAATATTCACATTTGTCCGTATAAATGACGACGCGTGAGTACCGATTGTATTTGCTCTGCTATTGTGATAATTATTTTGTCGAGGCTTTTCCTTTTGTATAAATCAATAAGCGAATACTGCGTAAAGAAAGTTGGCATTTTCCGATCAAATAAGCTGTAAATAGTCGTTAAGTATGTAATATATATTATATATATATTTGTGAGAATAATGATAACACTGCTTCGCCCCGGTGCGTAATACGGGAGAACAAAAAACAAAAAAAAAACACTTAAATTTAAGAGGAAGAAAAAAAAAAGAAAAAAAAAAAAAAAAAAAAAAAGAAGCGACGATGTATACAACAAGAAACCAAAAGCTATTATTATTATTATTGTTATTATTATTATTACGTGCATGCGCGGCGGAGCGATAGGGAGAGCCGGGTGCGTTCGAAAGTAAAAACAAGACGCGTCAGGGCGCAAAAAGGGGATCGGAAGAGCGGAGGGAAAAGGAACTCCCGAGCGTTTCGTCCCTCCGATATTTCCATTCTCCCTCTGTGTCCGCACACAAACGCCCCCCCAATCGATCAATCTCCGTTTTGATTTTCCACTTTCCTTCGTTTGCGATATATACTAAGCAGAGGCAGCTCGGGAGGGCGATGCCTATCGGCCGGATATGGCACACGGTACATATACATACATACAAGCGCCACGATGGCGGTGAGGCGGTGCGATGCCGAAGAAAAATGGTCAAAGGGTGGCGGAGTGAAAGTGAGGTATCAACTGTGTTACGCGGGCGAGTGAAAGAAAAAGAGACTTATATTGTGTGTACAACGTGCGGGGGAGGGGCGACGATAGCGGAAAAATGAGCGAGAGGGTGAAGGTTGAGGGGGAGAAAGCTTCGATGTATTTTCACTACTACACAGTCCTACAGTCTACAGTCAATTCATTTTTGTATCTAAAGACGGAGAAAGGGAGAAAAATGGTGTAACAAAAGCGAAAAGGAACAAGAACAACAATTATGATTATTATTATTATTACTATCATTAATCCGTGTATTATCCATTGTCATAAATCATGCCAAAAATAAATGTTACATTTACGCAGTGGCAATCATCTTCTTTTATTCATTTCAAACGATCATTCCTACCCCTTTATCCTTTATTCCTGAGAAATTACTCGACAATAAATCGAATGCGTATCACGAATAAAAAATCCATTAGCTTTTTTGTTCCAAAATAATCTTTTGGATCGAAGAAAACTTCAACGCGGCAAAAGCTCTCCAGAACAGCTCCCATCGCTCGAGGAGGAGGTAAGTCACAAGCCACCACCAACGAAGCATCGATCGACCGTATCGGCTCCGCTAATGCAGAAGCAGCGTCGTGCCTCTCGTCCCGATACTCTCCCCCAGTCACCACACTCGCTGTACCCGCGTCAACTTTCGTTAAAAGGCACCAGCACACTATATACCACGGGCGGCAATTAACCATCCGGAGCACCAATAATGCCAAGTTTTATCGCACGTCTTGGCCCCCCCCCCCCCCCCCCCCCCGGCCCCCCCCCCCCCCCCCCCCCCCCCCCATGTCCCCCCAAACCCCCGGCCAACTCTCCCGAGCATCCTCACGCGCGGCAGCTTCGAGCTAAGTCCGCGGTCGCATCCGCCACCGTCGAAGCAAGCCCTCTCCTCCCCCTTCCCCGCCTCCTTGGAAGGAAGGGCGCAGCAGCGGGGCGAACCGAAACTTCCCCAATTGTCGCGAAAGTTGGGCAGAGCCGCGCTGCAGGCTCATTCGGCTTTCCCCGCGCATGTAGACACAGTTGGAAGCCGAGAGCATCTCCCCGTCTTCGCACCCTCTTTCGCCCGAGAAATTCGTTCAGCACCCCTGGCGCCCCGCCGGCCCGGTGTTCCTCGGGCTCCTTTGATGGGCGAACGCGACGACGACGCGCGCTTACCGCCGAGGAGGGAAGTGGCGGAGAGAGGGAAATTATAAGTTTCTCGGCCTCCGCGAGGCGGAGAGTCGGCCGCGCGTGCATCGCTGCGTCTGTTGCGCGCGTGTACATGTATTGGAGCGGGAGTGTGCTCTCGGCGAGGTTTTGCGCGTGTCGTTCGTGGGGCGGAGGAAGGCCGTGCGAGTCAAGGTTTTTTCTTCCAAAAGGTCTTACCCACCTCGAATATTTTCTTTTTTTTCTTAAAACGTGTTACTTCAACAATCTTCCCAAGGAAAGGGCATCGGATCTCAAAATTTCGTTCGAAAAACGTCGTGCTTGTCTCGAGCGTTTTTTCAAAAGAATTTGAAGGCATTTTTTTCAACAACGCCTGATTTCAATATTTTGCGCGCGAAACTTCTTATGATCTCGAACATTTGTATCAATAACGGCTGATTTCAAAATCTTGTTCACAAAACGTCGTATCATTTCGAACAGTATTAAAACCGTCGTATCCTCAAAATTGTTTTTCAAAACGTAACTTTGTAGTGCAGCGTGTTACAAATTTTCGAGATACGACGTTTTTCCACCCCACGAACCTTGCAACCTTGTTCTCGTTTGTATATTTTCGGTGCTTACGCTGAGAGAGGTTCACTGATTCGGTTTTGATTGGGAATCGCGTCGATGAGGTGAAAATCGAAGTTTAACGATGCGAGGATGATGAGAGTGTGCCCGCCGTGTGAGCAGAGGGAGAACGAGTATTGGGAAATTTACGGATCGACATTTCGTAACACCTCTGCCGTTGGTCGTGGACAAAAAACATTTGTGTCGCCTACTACATTTGGAAACGGTATCGCACTAACAGTGTATTATTATTATTATCATTATTTAATAACTAAAACAACCAAGAACAGTGCTCTCTCTCATAAATTTCCATAGGAACACCGACATTACAAGCTCCGAGCTGTACACCGACGACCCGCAAAAACACGCCAACACTACGCGGTCCGCAAAATTGACCCGTACACGCGGGATAAGCCCCAGCCGCCCCAACAACAACGTACGTCACCGGCAGCCGCTGCACACCTGCTTACCCCGCCACTGTATGCACCGCCACCACCGCCGCCAGGGCCGTTGCGTTTCTCATTAGCATCCGTAAACACTCGGCTGCCGCGGCAGCGCCCGGCAAATCAGGCCGGGCCGACATATAATTTGCCGCGCCGCGCCGTTCTGCTCGGTTCGATGAGCCGCTTTTGAATTTCTCCCGCTCTGTCGGACTCGCGCTGTTCCGGCGGATCGACCGGGGATTCATGGAGCCCCTTGCACTCTGCTGCCGCGACGATTCGTTCCATGGGTTATGACTCGTCGTGTTGGGTAAAACTGTCGCTTGTAATTGTCACTCTGGATTGTCGCTTCTAATCTGTAAGTATATACTCGAGAGGATTTTATTTTACTCGTGAAACTCTATGATAAAGCTAGGAAAACCGTCACTTTTGCTGGTTTCATTAATTTTTTCAATAATCAATGTCCGATTCTACGTACTGGATAGCATTATCAAGTAGATGATGTGAAGAGAAGTTTTTCTTGTAACCGTTCCGGTGACGAGGTAAGCATAACACCTTGAACGCTGGCAAAATAAACTGTTCATCTGTACAGATATGGAGCGGTAAGTATTACGTCATACTGAGTAGTGGCTATATTTGGCGTGGAGAACAAATCGGTCAGAACCAGGATCATAATCTTAAAATTTCAAACGATTGAGATCTTGTAAAACAGCAACGGAAATCTCATGAAATCGACAAAATCATGAAATTTGAATACACTCCTGCACATCAAGGTTTTACAATTCCCAACAACATTATCATTATTAGATGTTTTAATCATATACGCACACGGATGAGCACTCACAATTACCGAATGGAAAAATCCTCCGATTAAACAAATACCTTACTTTACCTATACCACGGGCGAGATAACGATGAATTCTCGATTTTATAATCTTTGAAAATCGGAATTTATTTGAATCCCTCGAGTAACAGTTAATATTATAGTCCCTCGGGACTGAGCTACCGAGAGCTCCTTGACAGCCGACTTTGCTACAGGATTTCCCAGCTGTGTTCCATAACTCTCCGCTCGGCAAAACTTTGCGATAACCGATATCGAGTATCATCTATACAGCTACCGATCAAACTTTTCAATCTCCAAAGCACCGAATACCCGAGGGTATGGACCAGTTGAACTCTGAACTCGGAACGAGCCGTAAAACTTGGATAATGATCGTCCACCGACTCGACTCTCTGGTAATTAAATCGCACGAGAGTCCCCGCCCGAGAATCGACCCGGCGCCCCTTTCAAATCCCGTGGAGATAAACTCGAAGCGATCCGACGCGATAATAGCCGAAATTACGCCCAGTTCTCGCGGCCCCTCTCGTAACGAAACGCGCCGGGGACGAGATAGCGTCGGGCGTGAGAAAAGACGGGGCACCGCCCGCACTTTGGGCGCGGGCGCGAAAACTCACCCCCAGGGGACGCGCGAATCGTCGATTCGAGGCCATACCGGTGCCGGGGAGCGCTAATCCGAGCCCGCGGCCGGATTTTCCAGG
>JAPYYV010023421.1:0-12666 GCA_030522625.1 Copidosoma aretas
AGAGGGAGCGAGAGGTTCGCGTATTTGACCTCTCTCTCGCTCTCACGGGCTCAAGTGGTTACGCTTACGCGTTACGCGCTCCATGTGACCGCGGCCTTAATTAAATATATAACAGCGCATGTTTACCACTACACGTTAAACGAAGAAAAAAATCAAAAAGTACTTATGTTTGTATTAAAAACTAAATATGATAAATAATCTGAAAACAGTATAAAAATTTCACAAATCGATTGGTTAATAAAACTTTCACTTCCAGAGTAGGAAAATGCTGTAGAAATGTAATCGTTTCATACACATAAATTCGATGCTCTTTTTTTCAGCAGCTTTTGTTAACTCTTATGCGCGCGAAATTCAATCATAACGCTTACAATCATTTATCTTTATCGACTAATTTTGGATTATCAGACCACTAATAATACAATAGTCTGTATTTTGATTCATAAGAATGTAGTGTAATAATAATAATAATAATAATAATAATAATAATAATAATATTAATAATAATAATGATATTAATAATAAAAATTTTACAATAGTAATTACATACACAATGTATCCCATTCCGAAATTTTCACTTTTGACGACACGTGGAAGCTACATACGGCTTTTACATTTTTTTTACGGTACATAATCTGAATGTTATCGATTTATTCATTTATTTATTCAATTAAACGGGAGTGGCCCCGAATCATACATGACATATAAATACAAAATAAAAAATAAAAAAAACAAACATAGCTGCATACACATCGGAAGTATGAAGTATGTAAAGTATAAAATGTGAAGAACATTTTCATACACGTTCAAGAGTAAAAAAAAATTACATCCATCAAGACTAGTATGCTGCTGGGGCGGGACCGAAATCTGACAAATTTGAAATTTGCACGGAAAATGCTCTCGCACGTTAATATCGTTGAACTTCGGTGCTCCAATTCGAGCGCTTTGTATTCTCTGGATGTTGAGTGTATTGTAGGAATTTTTTTCTATCACGAGCAACTAGTGCTTCGCTCTCGCAAATCCGTAAAGTCGGTCTTTCTAAAATAAAAAGTCAGAGCCCGTAACGCTAAAGAATGTCGTGTATATTTGCGTAGGTTTGGATTATCAATTCGGATGGTGAATCATACGATAGTAGGTAAACAATTATTTTTATGAGTGCTAGGGCGAAGTTCAATTTTCAAATATAGCAAAATTCTTTTGATAGTAGATCTTGCAGGGTCCAAGAAATTCTACTTTATTTTGATCATGAACCATATAGAATGCTCATAGATGGTTTCCAGTGCCATGAGTTGACTTTAAATGATCAAAAATTATTCCTAAACGTCTGCAAATCTATCTATTGGCGTACATTTTGTGTATTCCGTACAAATGCGGGTATTATAGATTATGAAAGTAACCGCAAAAAATTTTTAATGAATCCAAATAACTTTCTCGAAAATTTTACAACCCTATTTTCGACGAATTTACCCTAAAGTTATTTTCAAGATATTTGTTTGACATTCAATATGAGTATTGCATCCTCCTCATTTTATATCACCATTTTCAAAATGATAAAAGGTCCGAAGTTAAAAAAACAGCTGATTCATAAAATAAATAATTTAATTGCAGTTTAAAAAACAATTCTTAGAAAGTATCATATAATATGTATAAATCTATAGTTAAGTGAGATCAGACTATCATTAGTTTATGGTTTGCATTCAAAATGATATGGGTCCAAAGATTTTTGATCTCTCCATGTTGGTGGTAGACCGTTGTATAAATATGCACCACATCTTTTGCACGAGTCACTGCCAAGGCTGATATAACTGTGAAGCCACGTCTAAAAATAAGCCATGCAAATTGCAAGTGATAACATAGATTTCAAATTATCATTATTACATTATTTACAATAAATTAAATGATTCAAGCATTTAATTTCCCAACACCCTTGCATGGAACTGAACTGTCATTGAATACTATTTATTTAATTTTCTTGACTTTATTTACTTAATTTGCAAATGCCAATATTCTTGCTGATCGGACGATAGTAAGGCAAGTTTGAATGCAGTTGTACTGAATTGTCACAACCTCAACCTCAATAATAAAAGTTTAAAACCCGAATATAAAAAAAAAGCGAGTTTATACTAAATTACGTTCAACTTACAAAAAAACTCTTAACAGCCATTTCTGGAAAATTGGGATTATAGTAATGCAGCATTGTTGCATGAGCATGATCTGTCACCTTCTGGAATACTTTATACCTTGACTCTGTCCACAAGTCAAGCTGTTCATTAAATCCTTTAACTACAACTCTTTCAATCATTATTCCTTTGAATGATACCATTGCTTTGAATACATGGGCTAATGTTATGTGAAGAACTACATTTGTCGTATACGGTCTTGTGATTGTTATAGACATGTCATTGTACAATCTATCCATCATTGTTATGACTGCATCAACTTGTCTATAAATACGTTGTGCTAATGTTAACAACATTAAAATTAATAGAGATTTTTAGTCGATTCTAACTATAACTAAAATACTTACTGTGGACTGTACGTGTGAGCCTGCTGAGGTCTAGCATTTCGTTTTTGACGATTGTTATAACTCATACTCGTACGTTTTAATGAATTTTGGCTCAAAATTTGATGAGCTGCATTGCTGTATTCCTGTGCCTTGTCCGTCCATTTGTACGAATTGACCAATGTACTATACAATGCCTGACGTTCTTGTGTGATTTCTTGAGCAAGATACGCTGTATTGCCCAAGTTAAATGGCCCAGGTGGTGGAGTTAAAGAATTCACAGCTTGTTCTACATCCCTAGAAGAGTAAAGAAACATTGAAATAGTTTGATAACCAATCATTAAGATTGAGAACATTATTATAAAATTAGAAACATGTTGCACAATCAAAAAAAAGGAAAACTTGATATCTAATTACTATTCGAATCTCATTTGAAAACAAGCAACAAGAAAGGGTTGAAACGTTATATTTCTCCATTGTTCTCCAATAGGACAACCATGTTTTGATGATATGAAAATCAAACGTTTAAGTACCTCAGATTAGTGCCTACATTAGTCAAGAGTTCTTGAAGCTCCAGTAAATATTTGTTCTCTTTATTTTCTTCTCCATGCTCTGCTCGTATACCGCTCGCAAGGGAATAGAAGATTTGGCTCACACTGGACCGCAAGACTTTCAAAGACGATAGCGCAGTTTGCATTTGCTCCATTTTTGTTAAATATGATTAATTTTAATAACTCTTTACGATAGTATAAGTAGCGGTTGAATGTGATATAGATGCACTGACTGTAACCATCAACAACAACAACACGTATATCATAACCTAAAAATATGTTTGTTACTAAAATTCGTCTGCTATTGCTCATAATCAGCGCGGATTTTCAAATATACCTAAATGAGAAAATTGAGATGAGAAGCAAAAACGACGAGCGCGAGGACAGAGAGAGAGTTTGATATTTGATGATTTGAAAATAGTAATTTAATCATTCGATTGACAGAGTGTCACATAATGAATTTCTGTTTGAATAAAATGTCTTATGCAAGCAGCCTGGTATGAGCATCAGTGAAGAAAGAATCAAACATTCACAAGTAGTTGCTAAAAAAGGTCTTTATTAGACATTTTTTTCGATTCCAACGTACATAAAGACCGAGTCATTCACATTTTATTATATTGTTCGTTTCAATCGGACTCAGAGCTAAAAATAAATTTTCATACGACTACAAAAGAATTACATTATCCATCGCGTGATGGATACACATTTTTTCATTTATATATGAATTCATCCATTGATTTATGTTCAACCTTTTTTAATCATGATAAAAATAATTGATAGTAAGCCACTTCGAACCAAAATAATAAAAATATTGCCGCTAAACAAAAAGAGGTACGTGTATATTTAATATTCATGCGTGCAATTGGGTGGGCAAACTTAACACAACATAGATTTCGAAAAAGTTTATTAACAATTTTTTCATATGTTTTGTAGATCATTACTATGTAATAATAATATACCTACATACTGACGGTGGACCTCTACAACCCAGGCTTAAAGTTTTCAGTATACTTGACTTTTTCCTCGATTTCCTTGACATAATTAAACACTGTAAAAGTAAACTATATGTCTTATATTCTGATACAGAAAATATTGATATTAAGCGATCAGTACAAAAAAAACCAGGCGCGTCCAATGCGACAACAATTCATTAACCATTCATATTAGAGTATTTTACTCAAAATTTTATTTACCTTATTTCCAATATTCTCGCAAATTTTTATACAGTGACTGTTATAAAGACTATATATTCAACTCATCGTATAAACGGTGTAAGTACTCACAGAATTTGGCTATCCATTTCTTTTCAAAAGTTGATTGTGGTAAATTATTGTGATATGGTCACTTAGTATTACGTGTGACATCAATTAACGGCACCAAATATATTTTTTTGTTTTGGCAAAAATTTTCAAACATGAAACAATTTTCAGATTATTTTTTTAGCATCATAATATTTTAAGCAAATAAATTTTTCATTTCACTGTTGCATCACCATGTCTTTTCATATCTTTTTGAGTGATATGTGTAATTTATGGAGTGTCCGATATTTGTAAAATTTATATTCGAAAACACATAATTCTGGCTTCATCGTTTTGTATCCACCCATCACCTAGATGTTAAAATCAATGATAAAATAGAAAAGCTGATCAACCACAGCTATATACTATAAAAGACGTCTTACTATGCATCATATAAATGCGTGTTCTTTGCGATAAAAAAATGTACTTCAATACCATCAAACTGATAATAGTTTTAAGAGGTGAACATGTAGATATTTTCACCAAATGAATAGAGAGTATTTAAGAGTGCAGTAGAATAGTTCATAACAAATAACCAACTATCGTTTTGGGCTACTAATTCTGAGATTTCTACTTTTTGAATACAATGAATTTTCTTCTAAAATCGCTTCTGTTTATATATAAACTGTTTATACATATGTCTTGCTCTTGCAGCGGCAAGAAAATGGATTTCCTTTTATCGTTCAAAGCTGCAATCGAGAAATCACATCCCGGTATTGTAGAGACTTGTAAGTTTTCACTGTTGAAAATCGCTCGTAGATCAGAAAATATAGATCCATTGGCCACCAGAAAAAAAGTCCCATAGTATAAAAAGTCCAGAATACTTAGCTCAAAATTTTTACGCTTTTTTTTTTCGTCTACTAATCTGCACATTAGATTTTTCGAGCTATAAAAGCCTTTAAGGACTTAATAAAGCTTTATTTTCTCATTAAAAAAAAAAATTAGATTTTTCGTGCACGTTTTGCACATTCTACTTTTTCTGTCCTATCATACTGTATTTTGTGTAAATTTGTGATATAAGCTTTTATCAAACATATCCGTTTTTTCTTTTCTTGTTGAATGGTGTATACATAATTATGTGTCTGTATATATACCCTACATCTACACTTTTGTTACATACTTTGTTGATCAAATTTAAAGTATTTTTTTTTCTGTGAAGTTTTAAAGCTTTAGGTTTTCTATGTACATGTTCCTAACAATCTGGTTTTGGAATTCAATTTTAGAAATATGTCAAGATACGTGATTAAACTTTCCGACCATCAAAGTGATTAAAAAATGAATAAAAAATTAGTCCATGTATGGTAAAATAATCTACTATGGTATATGTGAATAAGTCAATTATGTGTGTTAAAAATTTTTATGTATTTTTTTTATTTTAATTTATTAAAAAATCTAAAAACGTTAAATGTAAGATGTTTTACCGATGTATAGAATCTAGAAGATAAGTATATAATTGTTTATAAAAGAATAAAATTTTCAATTCATTAAAAACAACGATTCCAAAAATGACAGCATTGAGATAAAAACATTATGATTATATCAATTAATGTATTCATCCATTTATCACCTTAGAGTACAATGGCTTCAGGCATTTCGTAAATTGCTTAATAATTACATTACATGATTAGCTGTAAAAATCGAAACATTTATTGTTGATGCTCAAAAAAACCTGGCGAAAATACATTCGCAGTGAGACATTGATCAAATCGCACCCTTAGTCAACAAAATTCTCAAAAACATATATTTGTACAAATCAATAGATTTCTTTTTCTTGACTTTTTTTACCAGTAAAAAGTACCACTTTAACGAAGGTTTAACGCCTTTTGTTCATGATAACAAGAATCGTCTGCATATACAGAAAACATTTTACAATTGTGAGAAATAGGTCTCATAGGAGAATATAAGTTTCGCAAGCGATAGCTGGAGAGTAAAATCCCTCGCTATCTTTACTCCCATATTAAATAAATTCATTCATGATTTTATATTTTTTTCTTTTAAATCATTATATACAATTCAATTATTCTCCATTGATCTATAAATTTCTGTATAGATTCGCTTCACAACCGATGGAATACGCGGCTCGATGATTTCCATCTCTTAAGTTTTTCGTACAAAGTCTATTATAATAAGTCGCCGTCGTCGACGTACATATATTTATTATGCTGTCTATTATGCTTTTTCGGTAAGATGATACCTTATCATTTGTCCCACCAAATCGATCTCCCTTCTCCCCAAGTTTTGTTACAAGTTTTTTAATAATTTAACGGCCAACGCCGAACTCTTTAGCATCGTCTTCTGTAATGTCACCATACTGCCAGATATTGCGATGGTTATCTCTTGCATCTTTCTCTGCTTTTCTGTACTCATCACGCTGAAAACGCAATTTCAAATCATTACCCCCTTGCAAATAAAAATGTCTAGCAGGAAAAAAAAAAAAAAAAAAAAAAAAAAAAAAATTTTCGATCTCTACATGAGGTACAGATCAAATATCCATCGGCCACGATGGCCTTGACGATGTCTTCCTTGCTAGTCGGGTCTACCAGTGTTACAGCAGGCACTCCGGCATTCCTGAACTCAATATTCAGCAGTATAGGCTTTCCCGTGATGGTGTCTTCTCGCAGAGCCTTGATAGCTTCCTTGGCATCGTCCTCCTGTTAGCGATAAACATAATTCAATTATTGTCCAATCCAAAACTGTTCTGATGAAAGTAACTACAAGCATGACCAAGTAAACTCATTGACTCACATCTTTGGGCAGAGCGACGAGTGCCAGGCAGTTCTCGGTGGCGTACGGCTTCTCAGAGGCAAATCCGCTTGGCAGGGAGGCGACTCTCGTCACATTGAGGGTCTCGCGGTTGCCGTAATCGATGTAAAACACCGACACGTTGGGCCCAGCCACCCTCTCGATTTTGACGCGGTACCACTCGTCATCCTCGCTGAACTTGGCGATGGCGAGTTCACCCTTTCTGGGCGTGTAGGCGTGAGCCGTTGGCGGATTCAGCTCGATCTCCTGGCGCAGACGCGTCAGCAGACCCTCGAGGGCTGCCTTCTGGTCGACCTTCTGGGTGTAGATGTGCAGGTCGCTCGTTATCTCGGAGACCACGATCTCTTGGTAGTCTATCTTGCGCTCGGGTGGGCCGCGCTCCTCCTCGCGCTCCTTCTCCGGCTCGACCTCTACTATCACACGGTCCTTCCAGATCTGAAAGGTTTTTGGAAAACAAAATTTATAGTATTATGGATATCTTGTAACTTATCAGAATTAATGTACTTTGAGCGTTACACACTATACACGATTTTAAAGCATAGGATGTGTAAAGAGTACAAACTATTCTACTCATCACATTCAAAAATAAATAATTCATTTAATTCAAGCCAAAGGCAAGAAAAATAGAGCTCTGCATCTTTCCATTTGATACATTCTATATCAAACGAATTTTTGAAAGTAAACTATCATGCATTGGTTTTAAATCGAAATTCAATAGGATGAGGCTGTCGAAACCTAACAAACACAATCGATCGACTTACACCGATCTTTTTAGCCTTGGCGTTGTCCTCAGCAGCTTTGAGAGCCTTCAGGTGTTCACCCTGCTCGACGAAGTTGGAGACCTCAGCAAGACCCTCTTCCACCAGCGCAACGGACAGATTGATGCCGTCGATGAAGAGCCAGCCGATGAAGCCGCTGCCCTTGGACTCCATGTTCTCTACCTGGACGTCAACGTCCTTCTGGAAGCAGAACTTCCTGGTGAAGGCGAGGGCCTCCTCGCCGTAGGGCTCGGCCTCCATTCCCCCGGTGCCCGGCGTGATGCGGGCAGCGCGCGGGCACTTGACCCCCGCGAGCAAGAAGGTTATCAGACAGTACTCCTTGGGCACGAAGAGCTTGAGGCGCGAGCCGCTCGTCACGAACTCGACCACGGCCTTCATCTCGCGGGCGCGCTTCAGCGCCTGCAGGTGGGACTTGGCAGCCGTGGGATCCGTCGAGACGTCGCGGATCCGTTGGAGCGGGATGTCCTTCTTGGCGTGCAGCCCGTTCTGGGACTTCTCAGCCTTGGACTCGGCGACTAGCAGGTCGTTGTAATGGGACGAGCGCTGGTCGTCGTTCTGGCGGTAGCGGACGACGGTGGCGAAGCCCTTGGACACCATGGCTTCGGCAATGTTGCTGTCAATTTATTAATACTCTTTTTATATTCGTAGCACGGGAAACATGATGGCTCGAACATTTAGAATTTTCAGTGATACGCGTTGAAATATCAAGCCTGTAATGTATGTGTATTCCAGTATATACTGAATTGTACTTTTTGTTTCAATGGCGCCTGTGCATTACATAACAAGACCGGGTGTCGTATATACTGTCATCACATTACAGGAATTATATCGATTTCACGAGTTTGCGGTGTTAAAAGTATGTCTCGGCATGTACGACAGTACGGTATCAGGTGCGCAGACTATAATATTTAGAAACGTGTGATTTACATGCTACTTATTAATGCAATACGCAAAATTAGTAGGCCCTTGCACAAGATGCTCATACTTTTTCCACCTCAGCGTGCAAAGATTTAAAATGCAACATTTTCAAAAAACTAATCGAACTTTATATCCATGGCATGAAAGATGTGTAGATACGTCAGTAAATATCAACAACGTACAACATACATATACTAGATAAAGAGAGTAGATACTATTTAAAAAAAAAATCAACAAAAATTGTGAATAAACACGGGAAAGTTTAACGTAAGAAAAAAAAGAAAAAAAAAGTTTCGCGAAAAACGACACTCACACTTTGCCGATCAAAACCGTACAGCAGGTCTTCTCCGGGAAATTGTCCCTGGCCGGCTGGGTGTAGTCGACGATGACCTTGACCTGCTTCCCGATGAGCTTTTTCCTGAGGAACTCCCTGGCCTCGAACATCCATGGAATGTCATAGAGCGGACGGAAGTCCTTGCTCCTCGCGGGCGGCTTGTTCTCGTCCCCGGGAGCCCTCTTCTCGCCACGCGGCGGCGGTCGGATGCTGCTCAGGAAGATCTTTTTATTCTCGCCGCTGTTCATGCGCACGATCATGGAGTCGGCGCTCGTGATCTCCATCACGGTGCCGCTGAGCTCCTCGGACGGCCGAGTGGGCACGTAGTCCTTCCAGAGGTGCAGCCGCTTGTCCTTGGCGTTCTTTTCGGCCAGGTAGAGCTTGTGCTTGTCGTTCTTCACGTGATTCATCGACCAGTCGACGCATCGCGCGAATCCTTCGTTCAACAGAGCCTCGGCGATGTTACCTACGGAACAGCGGGGCTCGGTCAACAGCGGCGTTGAGTAATATCTCGAAAAACAAAGACTGAAAACAATAGTCGGATAACTCACCTTTGGGGTGGATGATGCTTCCGACGAGCTGGGTGTTGCTGGCGGACTCGAGAATAACTTCGATGTCTCTCTGCAACAGGCGCGACTCGACGAAGAATCTAGCCTGATCGGCGAAGGGCTCGGTGGTTCCGTCCTGTTTGAAGGTGGGACAGCGGATGCCGGAGATCGCGAGGGTTATGTGATAGAAGTCAGGTATGAGGAGAGCCTTAACGGTCGAGCCGTCCCTCACGTGCTCGATCAGAGCCTTCACGGGCTTGTAGCCGTACTTTTCGACGAGGTTCCAGGTGGCCTCCACGGTGTACTTGACGTCGCGCACGTGCTCGGATGGGGAGCTGTTCGGGTTGAACTTGCCCTTGCCTGCGGCTTTCGCGGCATCCTCGAGCTCTTGGAGCTTTGTCAGTTCAGGGGACTGGATGCGCGTGTCGCGCTTCACGGTCACGAGGCCTTCTGCTGCCAAAAGCTCGGCGACGCTCGGGCCAGATTGATCTGAAATGTGGAGATAAACGTGGTTAGAGAGGCACGCAGCAGGGAATATTCGAATTAGACAAGTTTAGAGGCTCTATTACATGGATTATAGTGATTAATGACAATTTTCTTTCCAGCAGCAAGACATTTGTATCCAAAAGTTACGATTAATTTCAAATCTACCAATTATCTGTATTTCCGATCTCAAAATAAGTAAGCAATCGTATGTTTGAATGGCAGATAAGAAGTTCAAATATTGTGCCGAATTTTTACTCATATATATATAAAAGTATAATTATCAAAAATTTCGAACAGAGTATTTAGTCGATTAGTCTACAAACTGGTATCATTTCCATTAAGATTAAAAATACAAAGAAACAGCTTTCTTACAGCATATGCCACGTGGACGCCACGTGCTTTGACAGACGGCCCTCTACAAAGCAACGTACGTATCAAGTTTGACGGCGAAAAAGAAATGATTTCTTTATTCTCGATTTATGATAAAAGATACAAATAATTTTCATCACCTCATCGAATATTGACATAAAATCAATTTCAATTTGTATTGAAAAGTGAAAGAAACAGCGTATTCAATGATCACAAATTAAATCGAAAATTTCCGCGCTTATAAATAAAACGATTACCTTTGCCAAGACACACTCGTGCATACGTTCTGTTGTTATTGGGAGGCTTCTCCTCCACAAACGAAATTTCTTGGCCGATCAGAAGCTTTCTCAAGAATTCTCTGGCTTCCCAAGCATACGGTTCGTCCTTCATCTCAGTACTGTCGTGTTAAACAGAAATTATAATTCACGCTTTTACAAGATCAACTGAAAAAACAAACGTCAACTCACTTGGTGTTGACATTTCGGCGTCCCAATTTTGGAGCTATGATGTTGGACAAAATGAGAGTCTTCTCCGGAGGGGGGCCACCCTTTGGCTGGCCCCTGATGGTGATGGAGTCTCCAGAGTTGACCTGTTGCAAAAAATAAAAATTAGAAAAACTATTAAAACAAATCCCGACTCACAATAACATCCCCACACTATAAGTATAAAGAGTTCTCTTTGCCCAGTCAAGGTAACACGGAACAGATGTTTGCTCACAACTCTGAGAATTACCGAATCATGAATGAAATGTTGTTGGATAAACGCTGAAATCCCGCATCCGACAGCAGGGGAGGATAAATATTCAATTCGCTCCCCAATAACGGTAAACAAACAAACGGAAACATTTTTCAAGTTCCCAAAGCTGTCCCAAACACCGGCGTCATATGGTTTCCCTTGCGTGACTGGCAAATTCGGAAAAAGGGAGGATTAAGACCGTGATCGGATCGAAAAATCTGTTTGGAGTGGAAAAAAAGAAACCGGCTCTCACATTACATCCCAAAAGCTTCCGGAGCTACCCCATAATTGCCTCAGGGATTAAAAACGGAGGATCAAGCCGGAAGCCAAATTATAGGTATAAACAACGTCCCGGTGGGCCCCCTAAAGCCGAGCGCCAGCAAAGGGCGCAGGGAACCATATGTTTGCTCCGAAAGGCTGCATTGGCCACGCGTGCTCGCGCTCCCGGGGGCCCCCCTCCCAGTAGTAACCTAGCTGTGTATGATACAGGCGCCGCTGTTAATCTGTTAATCCCCCCCCCCTTCCCGCCCCAACGATTATAAGCATCAGGTAAGTAGATAACGAGGTACTTCACCTGGGTAGTATTGTGGCCACTTTACCTGCTTGACGATGCCATAGCCGGGCTTGGGTGGCGGGGCCTGGGGCTGCTGCTGTTGCTGCTGCTGCTGCGGTTGCTCCTGCTTGGGCTGGCTCATGCTGCTGGTACTAGTATGTCCGGGGGTCGGTAGCTCGTGAATACACTTGTCAGAGAGAGGGAGTGCGGACAGAGAGGAGGAGGAAGAGGAGAAGGAAGCTGTATGTGAGGTATAAAGCTTGCTGCCTTCTGCGATCCGAGAGATGAGAGAGATCGGCGCGAAGAGAGGAGAGCCGAGAGGGAGAGTTGCTTACGTGTTGTGTGTACTTTGGAGTGATGTGATGTTGTTGCGGGAGAGAGGCGGCCAAGTCAGCAGCTCTTCTCCGCGGCGGCGCTCGGTGGTGGAGCTGGTGTCAGAATCGTGCAAATTTCGTCGGTCAGAGGGTCGATGGGCTCACAGGTGGTGCGAC
Source organism: Copidosoma aretas (assembly GCA_030522625.1). Taxonomy (NCBI): domain Eukaryota; kingdom Metazoa; phylum Arthropoda; class Insecta; order Hymenoptera; family Encyrtidae; genus Copidosoma; species Copidosoma aretas. The sequence goes on from JAPYYV010023421.1 coordinate 12,326, forward strand.
ATATTGGTGGCTGGAGGGGTCGTCGAGTGCGGACGGTCGGCGGGTCGTCGTCGAAAATAGCTGGCTGGCTGGCTGGCTCCTGCTGAAGGTGGCGAGCGAGACGAACTGCGTATATAGTCGGATCGTCGCGACGGGATGGCCGTGCTACTGTTGCCGTGGCTGATGCTGCTGGCGCACACGCGAGCGACGTCGGTGGAGCGGTCGCGGAGACGGCGGAGAGACGGGAAAGGCGAAAAAGAGAGAGTCGCGCATGGGCCGTGCGGGCGCGTGATGATGGATACGGACGTCTTGGAGAGGAGCTAATCCAATCTGATGACATAGAAATAAATATATATATATAT
>JAPYYV010023427.1:5583-27330 GCA_030522625.1 Copidosoma aretas
TTAAGGTATCTTGATGTCCCAGTAATATTAAACAAATATATAAAAAATACTCCGTAAATGAATGAGAATAAGATTCATACGAAAAATGCAAGTAATTAATTGAAATACTTAATTTGAATAAAAGTATGAATTTTTCTTTATAGTTACACTAAATATATAGCGCTTCGACTATGCGTTTGTCAAATTCAAACAAATGTACTCATCGTCAAACCTAGATCTAGCATTGATTTTTTTTAGAATCTTCTGCGTATTATGCTTTTTCTCTAAGTACCTAGATAAAAACGAGTTGTTATACAATTATGAGGCAAACGAACTGAAGTTTTAAAATTTTAAGTTATTATGCAGTTAATAAAAAAAAATTGATTATTTAAGAGTACCATTTCTTTAAAGTACAACAAACGGATTTTCAATGCAATAGTCTTGTTTTACTTTCATTACAAAAAAACAATTCCTTCATACAATATTTATCATCAATGTTGAATACTTCTACAAAATTTAGTTTTCGCTTATTTATGACAGCATGAATAAATATACAAATATCAAGGAAAGTAAATTCCTTCCTGGCAACCTCGTACCTAAACTGACACCTAGCTAGTAGGTAAAATCATATAATACAGAATATCGCAATATTATACAATCCATAAATTTTTCAAACAGCACACCAATCAAAAAAAATTTTTTTTTTCTTGTCAATGATCGAATTACATACCTACATAAGGTGTTTTTAAATCATTTTTTACCTTTGCAAGCAATAAAAGTATATATGTATAACTTTTAATCATTATTTATGAACAATTATTGTTTCAACAGTCTAGTCCAGATTATTTAGTGTATTTGTACTTACTTATTGTTGTGTTATTTTTATTTAAATAGCTGTATTTTACAATTAATATGTTATAACATCGTGCAAATGAATTGCACTATGATTTTTTAAAATTGGTATTATGAATGTCTTAGCTTTATAATTGAAAAGTTTAGAGTTAAAACTTCTAAATTTATTATTGTAATAGTATTGTTCGTTACTTGATGAAGATCTATGTCAAATTAAACAAATGAACAACTATTAATAATTGTCGATCTTCACTTTATTCGTTATGAATAACGTTACAGTCTTGTTGTACATACGTCTGAAAAAGGTACCGAAATGGCTGTAACGTTTTTCATAAAAAATAAAGTGAAGATCGACAATTATTTATAGTTGTTTATTCGTTTAATTTAAATTTATTATTTTTGCGTTGCATTGGAATTAATATTATTCATGTTTTTTTTTGTTAAAAGTATTATAATGCATTAATCTGCTATCTGTGTTCAGTAGAGTATCGTGTAGTAATAATAGTCGTAGCAAGTAGATGAAATCCTGTCATTCGAGTAATTACAAGAAATTCTGATCAATGTCAGTTGAACGTCTGGTATACAAAAAATTGTTGCATGCTGTTTTGCATGAAAAAAATTAGCTATTTTTACACCGTGTAAGTTAATGAGATTTATCTAAAAGGTCTCATCCAAAAATTAATTTCAATTGGTGTTGAAATTCTCTGAAAGAGATAGGCGAAAAGCAAAGTTGGGTTAGAATCTTAGACAGTCATCTGTCAACCAAAAAAAATGGTTCCTTATCTACCAAATTACGCTAAAATTTGCTCAACATGCAGACAGAAACTGAGGCAGAGCAGTAAAAAACTTTATTACATTGAAATGACAGACCAATAATAATAATGTAAATAAAAGTATAATTTCACAAGAAAGTTATGATTAAGAAGAAAATACTGCTAACTTAGTATATTTCTCTGAAGATGTTAAAGATCAACCAAATCGACTTCATGAGTTAGAAGAATGACTCACAGGTTTGAAAGAAAAATGTAAATCTTCGGATTTGCATGATCCCCTAAGAATTGAAATTCTTACTGTAGCCCAATTAAGTTGTAGTATTAGAAAAGTAGCGAGGGAACGCAAAGCAACGGCACGTATGACAAAAAAAAAAAGAACTACAGGAATCACATGGTCTCTTAGCAAAAGCTTTAGAGAGGCAAGATTAGAAACTAGCAGACAATACCGTGACGCATATGTAGCAGTGTTACACTAGTGATATTAACAGCAAATAAAGGTCGGAAATCAAAGATACGATTTCTGTAAAAATTGATTGTAATCGTGTGGTAAAACACAAACTTTTATGATTTTTGGGATTAAAAAACGATACAAACAATATAAGGAAAATAATAGTGACAAATTTTCAGTAGGATTTAGTTAATTTGTTAAGCTACGTTCAAAGCCGTGTATTCTTCCAGGGGGACCAGGAACTCACACAGTGTGTGTATGTATAGTCCGTGAAAATTGTAAATAACTGTTGGATGCTATTGATCTACAAAATTAAAAGAAAAAATCTAAACAAATGAGTAATTATAATGATTGTTTACGAAAAATAATGTGTAAAAAGACAATCAATCAAAGATAATACATTAGTTTGTTACTTAGATGATTTTGTGAAATGACCTGGGACTGAAAAGTTTATCAGTCATTACTATAAATTTTAAGGGGATCTTTTATTGAAGATACTAAATTAAGTGAGCGGATTGCAACTGATAGGTGTACATGCAAACGAAAATTTTACCTCCAGATGAATTTTTTGATGATCTGAACGAAAAGCTGCAAATAATAAAACCTCATTCAAAGAAATAGCAACAATTTTTCAAAAGAAATAAAGGATGATTGAAGGATAGAAGTAGTGATCTATTGCGATCCTAGAAAATAGTTCATACGCAGTACAGAATGCATCGCAAGGCTTTCACTTTAATAGCCAGTATGCGATCTTTAATGTAATCTGTAATTTCAAGGAAGCCGATAGTGTGAAACATAAATTTTTTTTGTTTTCAACCATAATGCTTGAAACACGATACACGAGCTATTTACACAATGCAATCATTAGTTTCTGAAATAACAAACCACGTTAAACTTACAAAAGCTATTTATTGTATTGATGGGGCAAAACAGCATTTCAAGAACAGATACCAAATGGCTAATTTCATAAACTATCAAAAGGATTTTGGAGCACAAGTGGAGTAGCATTCTTGAACAACAGCGCATGGCAATAGAGCAGTGGATGGTTTGGATGCCATTATAAAACGAGACGCTTATCGTCAAAGTCTTTTGGCACAGCCTTGTGATGCAATTTTAATGATTGGGCAAAGAAAAATTAACTGATATGAATGTAAACTACTACAGAAAAAATTATCATGGTGTAATACCTAGAAAATCAAAAAGGTTTACTTTCGAATCTTTAGTGACAAACATATACAATAATCAAGCATTTATAGTTTCGAAAAATGATACATTAATAATCCAACGTTATTCTAACTGTTCTGAAAGGACATCATTGTGTCACGATAAAAATATGTGTTGGGTGTTTTTCACAATATTATACACAACAAATAATTGTTTTCAAACCATCACTTATCTCTTTGATTTCTTTCAATCCAAATTATTAAATGTTCCTTACTTTTTGAAAAATAGTACATCTTAGGAGATTGTTAGGCACAAAACTTCTTTTTAAGACAAGTTATTTTGCACGAAAATGGTATTTAAAAAAAGAAATATACTTATAGTGACAGATAAATATATAAAAGGCATTTCTTTCCAAATTTTTCTTTGTTTAGGAGATGCTTCAACAAAGGTAATTTCTTCTAAAGTGAATACTGTGAGTTAAGTCACGAAGCAGTGTCTTTTTGGTAAAGAAATTTAATCTAAATTTAGATGCAGCAGCACAAAAAGTACAAAAATCCATTTATCTTTTAACAATTTTTTTTTCAACCGCCAATTAAATAAAAATAACTGCTTTTTTTAAACATTTATTATGGTTCAGATCATCAAGTGAGCAGAATCGACTACATACCAGAATCGACTACATACGACTCCGTTACAGTGTTATGGCCTACGGTACATCTTCCAGCAGACCGGACAGCGTCTTTCGAAATAAAAGCAGATACGCCGCACCATTTAGTTTGTGTTGCAAGAAGATGGGACCGATGTTATGTTATGTATTTATTTTTCAATAAAATTATCGATTTTGCTTTTTAAAAGAGGCAGCTCTATATCCGTTAAATACTACGTTGTCTTCTATAAACCCGTTATAAATGTTTCTTTTAATGTTGGGAATAAATTTATCATATTAAGATAATGGCGGTCTGTGTGTATGTGTGTGTGCGCGTGCGTGTGTGTGTGTGTGTGTGTGTGTAAGCGTAAGCGTTATCACTTACAACTTAGAAACCCGTTGACTGATTTCAATGAGCCAGGACTGCTAACTTTTTTTTTTTATCTTAACGTTTGGTCAGCAAAATTTTTTAGTTTTATACGTGATTGAGGTTGTAACAATTATTTATTTTCTATGAAAGGTTTTTGTTATTGTAAGAGTAACTAAATTGAATTTTAATTTCCAAATAGTAACAGCTTGAAGTGCATGAAAATTGCTTTATTTTGTATTTTTAATTATGCTGATCAGTAAATTTTTTTATTCAGAATATTTTAGGTTATTTTCAAAAATATATCTTTTCTAAGTAATCTTGCAACAAAATCCCATCCTCAAGCGCATAAAATGATTGATGTTGGATATCTATTTTTAATAAAAAAATTTAATTGAGTTTTGTACCTTACTCAGGTTTTTTAAAGGGTTTTTTTGCCAAAAAGTGGTGGTACAAAACTTAAATAACAGAAAGTTCCAAGCAGGGAGATAAAAAAATTATTTTTTCAAATCCATCATGAAAACTAAGCATAGAAAAAGGTATTTAATGCTGTAAATATCCAGTACTAGTAGCCTACTATATTTTATCGTGGATAAAAAATAGTTATCTCCTGTAAAATAGACTTTATTTGAAATACTCAGTTTAGCCAAGAAGTGAATTAAATACTTCCTTTAAAAAAAAAAAATAAGTCGTAGAGGTGCTTAATGTCGATAACTTTGCACACTTACTAATAATGTAGTTAACAAACATAGAGAATAACTTTTAATCTTTGAACAGCGTTCAACGTTTGGTCATACTGTGCCCTTGACTGTGTCCAAGCTTACTCGGTAATGTAGAAAAGCGAATTTTTCCATCGTCTTTTTTTTACAAAAAAAAATAGAGATGTTCAATATCTGCAACTTTGCGAACTTACTTGCAATATGATGAAAAAATAAATGAAATTACTTATTCGCATTAACCAGGGCCAAGCATTTTCTCAGACTGTATCCAAGCTGACTCTGTATCAACGAAAAGAATGTTTTTACCAGTTTCCGACCGAATTTTTGTATTAATCAAAGGCGGTCTGAAACTGCTTTTTGCCGATACTGAGTAAGCTCAGACACAGTCTAACCAAATTGTTGACCCTGTTAAAATCGTAACAATTATTTTCATATTTTTCCATTACACTCTTTGTAAGCGTGCAAAGTTATAGACAGTGAACATCTCTACGACTCATTTTATTGTCAAAAAGAACTCTTTAAGTTTTTGCTCCGATAAAATGAGTAAATCTGTAGTGCTTCGCACTTTAAACAGTCTACCTGACGAAGCAAAATTATTCTTCATCTACTCTTAAATATAGTAGGCTACTGGTTCAGGTTAAATAACAGGTACCAGTAAATACAGCAATAAAACCCTTTTACTATTTTTGATTTCGATAATGGATTGGTTTCAGTTTTATAGCGGTGCTTTGCTGTTTTTTTTACCGAAAATGATTGATGGATCGTGAAAATATCTTAATCCTATAGAGAATACGAATAGCTTAATTTTGTATTTCGAAGTATTTAAATTCTACTAATTTCTGTTTTAAATAGACATATGTACAGAACATTGAACATAAAACAGTACATATCGACTAGTTTTATTCATCCAGTGTTTAAAATTCTTTTTACTCTTATGCTGACTGCACGTGCACATAAAAATGTTGATTGTCGTTAATCAATGATTTCTTGTAAAAGAAAACTATCTTTGAAAATGGAATATTATTAATATATTAGTTTATAAAAATATGTATGCAATGTTTTATTTATTTAAAAAAATATATATTCAGATTGATATGTTAAAGATGAAATGAAATATCTCATTTGTAAAAAAAACAATAATTATGATAATAATACCTCATTATTAAGGTTTAGTTTATCCATCCTATGATGGTTACGACTAAGTTGATATAGGCGTAAATATGAGTATTACTGCCTCTGCTGCAATTACTGCCACTTAACGTTAATGACGGTGTAGATGTAAGAATACAACAAAATGTAAGAATCATTAGATGGTGATCAGATTCTGGCCATACGATTCTATTTTTTCGGCCTAACAGTAACGACGAACATACCTTTTTCCAGTAGTATATTTAATTTTAATTTGTGTAACAACAAATGAACTTTTCATAATAAAAGAAAGGATAATTTTTATTACTTTTATAGTTAAAATTATAACACAGTTTTTTTCTGTTTTTAATTCAAGTGGCAGTATCTCATGCACTGATTCAAGTAATACTTTAATTACTGCCAGCCTTTCCATAGTTTGAGTCAACCTAAGGCTATAATGCGGTCTTGTAGTTGGAACTCGTGTTTATACTTTTTATCAACGATTTTACTTTGTATAATCCAGTACATTTAACTAATTAAAGAGAGTGATAAGGTTAAAAATACAGCACTATTAAAAATAAAAAGAGAAAAGGATATCGAAGACCAAATAGATGGTTGCAGCTACAATTAGATTTTAACAGTAATTGTTAGTTGTAGGTATATTATGACGTGTAAAATACTTTCAAAAATATTTTTTTCTTTTAAATAAAATGAACACCTGAAGTTTTGTATGTAATGTAAATAAAATATTATTACAGCTATAAAATTAGTATTTAATTTTATTGTAATGCTTTTATTGATGTGTTGTGCTGTATTCTATTTATTTATCAAAGAGCTATTCATCACATACGTTAACATTTAGCTTTTTTACAAGTGGCAATAATACATGGGCAGTAATAGATTCACTGGCAGCAATAGAAGGGCAGTAATACCAGCATTCGGCTAATTTTATTAATAATCAGTTTATAATTTAACATCATAATTAAAATAAAGAAAATATTTTTTGTATGGTACCTAATGGCATAGGCTTTATAATAAAGAAAAAAAAAAGTTGGTAAACTTATGTAGGCATTTTTGATGGACTTAGAAACGTGTCTTGATACAATAAGTGACAGCAGTACCCACATTTACTCCTATGACTAATAATTCGACAATATTTTGTTAATTAAATATGAAAAATTCGATGTACCAGAATTATTTTAAATAAAATGCACAGATATTTAAATTACGAATTTGAATTATCAAAACAATCGTTCAGAAGTAGTGACTAATAAAATCGACTATTTGTATGGAAAACAAATTTTATTTCATTCAGTCTGTCAGGTAGACTATCAGAAAGTACGGGACACGTATTTTTTGTTTGTTTAAATCAACAAAAACTGACGGAGATAAAGAGCGGTAAATGTGCACGTAAACATCTACGAGATCTAAAAAGGTAACTTTTGCCCGTAGTCAACTTAAACCCCCGTTTAGTCGGTTCTTTTTTATAATCAACAACGTTTTACTTAATTTTACGAAATTTCTAAACATGAATTTTAAATTTGAAACGAATAAACTGCGTGTGGGCATCTAATAAGCAAACCGATCGCTAGGGTGCGAATACGGGCAAAAAGAAAACACAAGAGAAAGTTTTCCTAACGAAGGTACAAGAGCTCGCAGCGAACCGATGAGAAGTAGTGCTATCTGGGACTCAGACTCGACAGGGTCGAAGCCAACGGAGCTCAAGACTCCCCTAGACACGACGAAATCGTAGACAACTAGGTGAAGGAAAAAGCGACCTGGCACTCGGGAAGTTCCGAAGACGAGCCAGTGCGACGCAAGGAGGTGACGACTAGCCGAGAAGATAAGGACGATCGACAGTAAGAGAAAAAGAGAGAAAAAAGACAGTTCACCATCCAGGATACATCCATCCATTCCAGCAACATTGAACTAACCTCTTGGGAATACCCGATTAGTTCGGTGACAAGGTACCAGAGATTTGACTTGACAGCGTTTATTGATTTGACAGAGATAGAGATAGAGAGAGAGAGAGAGAGAGAGAGAGAGAGAGAGAGAGAGAGAGAGAGAGAGAGAGAGAGAGAGAGAGAGAGACAGAGCTGATAGCGTAAGCAGAAACCTTTCCTTGGGATAGAGGACTCGAGTCGTTCGGGCGAAGTACACTCAAGCTATGCTCGAGACCCTAGTGACCCCATGGTGCGACCTGTTCTAAGTATTAGATTTTATGTTGAGTATCCATAAGTTGATGCATTTCCAAGTGCCGACAAGTTGAGTTATTTCCAAGTCTCGATAAGTTGAGTTTTTTCAAAGTTTCGATAAGTTAAGGATTTAAATAACTAATTACCCTCCGTGGTATCAAAGTATGTTTTAATAATAGCGCGTGATTTTAAAATTCATTCAACATTTTCTTTTGGTGGTTTGAAACGAAAAGAGGCAAGTCTATAATTTCATGGCAAAACTGTTGATAACACAGAGTTTCTAATTGTCTCCTAGAGTCGATGAGTAAATAATTTTCTTAGTTGCCATGAGTGTTACCAAAATATTAGAGCTTTTATATTACGTGAATTTGAGATTTATTCAAATACTTATGATATTAAATCGAATTAGAAGCATCAGTTTTATATTTATTCGAGCGATTAAATAAACAGATTTATTAACAAAAAGAATACCAAGTGTGCTCATTTCAAGGATCCTATCCCCTTTTAGGTAACGCGCAGGTCTATTCAATTCATTATTCATTATTATCAATTATCACGTGTAAAGCCCAAATTTATATCTCCTTGGCGAGAATCGTTATTCAATTTTTTTCTTCTTGCATGAATTTTGAAATTACGTATTTATTTTTGCTTTAAAATAATTTATCAAGCAGAAATTGGATATTACCAAATACAAGGTAAAAGGAGATATTGATATTTGATTACGTACTTTGCGAATCAATAAAGAAATAATCGACCATAATCGCTATAATGATTGCAGGGATTGCAATATTATTTGACAGGTAAATCAGGTAAATACGAGCACTTTTGCTCCTAAGCACTTGGCATCGAACCTGCCTGCCAATATATAGTCGAATCTTAGTGGCTGTGTGTTGGGTCCTGATTTGTGGGAATTTCGCGTATCCTAGTCTATTTTAACACCAACCCTTACGCAATATAGCCGAACAAAAAAGGACATTGTAGATTATGTCGTAGTTTACCCATACTCCAAAACTTTGACTTGCTATATCCTTGTCGATTTTTGTTTATGTTAAAAAAGAAAAAATACGCGTCTAATATTTCTTTATATTTTAACTGACGGACCTAATAGATTTTTTCATGCAAATAGCTAATTAATTTCGATAAATGTAGGTTCTCCTTCTCCAGTTATAATTTGTAATATATTTTGCAAAAAAAATTTATTTAAATATTCCAATATTCCTGGACATGAAGACGCTTGTGAAGCAACGCCCGAAGGATCGTTACGGCTCCCCTGGTCAGATACACATGAGTTGCGAATCGTATTTCTCCTACCGAGGGTGTACCAGGGTTGCAAAAGTGCCTGAGGAAAGACAAAAGATTTTCAACAAGAAAAAAAAATTGAATCACATGAGGTGGCACTGAATATAATTACACAATTTATTAGATCAAACTAGAATTTTTTGAGCATAAATAAAGCGGAGGAAGAATTTTACACTGTTAAATGTCGATACCTTCTTGATGTGTGAAACGTACATTCTATTATGTGAGGGACTATAGGGATAAAAAAACACACATTTTAATCCCTCGATTAATAAAACATTTCATTAGATATCTAATTCATACATTATTTATGTCTTTTTTAAAAGAACATCTTTACTTGATTAAAAAAAAAACTGTTTAAAAAAGACCGACATTACGTAACAAACAGCATGGTTGAAAATGCAAAGAAAGCAATATTCTTAATATTCGTATGAAATTGTATTTCAATTTGGTAACCCTCAAAATAAGAAAAACGAATTTTTAAAATATACTTGTTAGCAATTATCAAAGCTTACGACTATATTGGCGATGATACCAGCCCAAACATTAATGCTTCAACGATACTCAAAAGTTGTTGGACGGGTCAGCCGGGGATTTTCATTAGCCCAATAATGGTAATTATGCTGGTTCATCATGCTATTATTTGTTAATGTGCACTCGTCACTCCACAAAGGTAAGATCAGAAAATTGTTATTGGCGTGCACTTGAGCCAATAACCCCGAAAAAAAATTAACACCTGGTTCGTAATCTCGCAGCAGCAGTTCCCAAACACAGCGATAATAATAGGAACGTTTCCCGGTTTCACGGATGACCCTTTGCTCACAGCCTGGAGACACACCAACCTGCCGAGTAATACCGTGTATGGAGTCGCTTGGATCGTCATCAAGCAGCTCCTCAATACGCTCTTCCACCTCAGGACGCAAAACATCACGAAGGCGACCACGGCCAGCATCCTCGCGGAGTGGCAAAACGTTTCCTGTCTCCATGAAACGAGGATGAGCAGCATCAATAGTAGTAGGATCCAAATAATTGGGATTTGGCCATCGCGCACGATACAAACGTGAAGCCTCCTGGAGATTTCCACCGCCGTCGTAAAATAATTATACCATTCGCATGTACTCTTTAATGTTATAACGTGCACTTCTGTGATCCATGGTATGTGAGCTACTTATAAAGCTATGTACGACGTACGATAGAATGCTTGAGAAGGTCACAGCTTGTCTGCTGGTTTAAAAAAACAAAACAAGACAAGGGCCACGGAATTGAACGACTCGAAGAAGATATGTTGTTGCTTGCAGACAAACCAATGCTACGGCTTTTGACTACCAACTTTGATCCGTACTCAAACTACACTACACCTCCTACAGTCAAAACATGTAAGGTAGAAGATGGGCACAAGTAGAAGCCGCCCTTCAAAGATCACTGATAGAGCTCAAACCCGTATCGTTGAGTCCCAAAAATCACGCACAGCCGATTGCACTATCTTATTAATTAATGTACGTAATAGAATAACTTATATTACGAAGCATTTTTCGAAATCAGTATTATGTATTGATTTAATTCATAACAAATGTAAAAAGAATGATGGAAAAACACAACGAGAGAAAATGTACGAATCACGTTAAAGCGAGCAAAAAGACCAGGTTAATAACACTTTTAATGACACCTATTTACTTCTCTGTTAAATAAAAACATACAAGAGCATTAATTCTAAAAGTTCGAGAGAAGGCCTTTACTAAGCATTAAAATTAATATTTTACGTAAGACAAATCAAGCGTGCTTAAAAATTAGTTAAAGGTGCAATGGTAATCATGTAGTGTCTGATAGAGATTTGAAAATCGCGTAAAATTATCTACGTATTACAGATATCGCTAATATCTGCTATTTAAAAATCCCATAAAATTTACAGAACATCAATATAAAAGTTCTAGTCGATAGCACTAGTACATACAAGTATTTTTTTATCGAATGCATCAAATTAGACAAGCGCGTTAAATATAGACGTTTAAACCGCTACCTTATAAACTCCTCTCATCATATCGATCCATCGCGCTGTATTCCTACAGTTACGGAGCTGTTGCAAATTAATCAGATGTGAAAAAGTTAACATTATGCTTTTGTATTCAAGTCAAAAAGATACTGCTCATTCACAATATCTATTGTTCATATTTATTTGTTGCGTTGAAAAATCAAGATGACGCTAGGAGATCTCGTAAGTTGCATGGAATTAAAAAACTGCTTCAAACTTTGTATTCCGAGACGCTGTCCTTGCCGTGCGCTGGATTGCATAGTTTGATAATCTTTTTTTATAAGTCTGCTTTTATTAATTTAAATCAGAGTAGTCGAGTGCGCTAAATTTGTTTATATAAGATGCTGCCCTGATCGAGTATTATTAATCCTCGACGGAGAACTTGAAAAAATCTCGATATCCTGACCCGAGGAGATGTCCAAAATTGTGATATAGAAAATTTATTATTAATAATAAAGCTGGACGAGCGTGCCGAATTTTAACGAGGAGCTATCTTTATCACGCGCTTAGTTTCATAGGTTATAATATGAAAATGAGCTTTATGATATTAGATTTGCACAATTTACTTTATAAATAATTCTAGAATATAGCTTCTTCTGACTATGGAACCTCCTTAAATCAAAGTAGTTGAATGCGCTTTATTAAATGATTTACGATGCTGCTCTGACCAAGTATTATTTATTTCTTAATGGAGAACTTGAAAGAGGCTCGATGTTCTGAACCAAGGAGGTGTCAAAAATTGTAATATACGAAATTCGTTACGATTATTAATAAAGCTGGACAAGCACGCCGAATATTAATGTCTAAGACGCTGTCTTTATCGCATGCCTGATTTTACATTATAATAAGCATTTTTATGAAGTTTACTGTTAATAATTTAAATAAGATTAGTCAATTGCACTTAATTTGTTTATTTAAGATGCTGCACCGATCAAGTATCTTTTATAACTTTATAGAGAACTTAACAAAGGCTCGATCTTATGCCCCGAGGAGATATCACAAATTGTAAAATGGGAAACTTATTGTTATTAATAATAAAACTTGACCAGAGCGCCGAATTTCAATGTTCGAGACGCTGTTCTTATCGTGCGCTCGATTTCATAGTTATGTAAGCTTTTTTTAAGAATTGTGCTTTTAATTATTTAAATCAGACAAGTCTGGCGTGCTCAATTTCTTTATTAAGGATGCTACACTGATCGAATATCTATTATTACTCCATAGATAATTAAAAAAAGGCTTGATATTCTAACTCCAGAAGATGTCAAAAATTGTAATATAGACAATTTATTATTATTAATAATAATAGTAGACAAGCACGCCGAATTAAGTGTACTTTGATTCATTTAAAACAGAGAAGTCTAGTGCGCTCGATTTATTTAGTTAAGATGTTGCACTGTTCGAGTATCTTTTATTACTCCGTATGGAACATAAAGAAGGTTCGATCTTCTAACCCACGGAGATGTCTGAAATCGTAGTATTGGGAATTGATCATTAATAATAATAAAAGTAGACAAGTGCGCCGAATTACAAGGTTCGAGACGCTGTATTTATCGTGTGCTCGATTTTATAGTCTGTTAAGTTCTTCTTATCAAGTGTACTTTTATTTATTCAAACTAGAAAAGTCTAGCATATTTAATTTTTTCATTTAAGATGCTGCATCGATCGAGTGTATTTTATTACTCCATAGAGAACTTAAAAAAGGCTTGATGGGGAGGGAAGGGGTTAATGGTGATAATGGATTAAATACAAAATAGAACGATGATAATAAGATACAAAAAAAGGCTTATTAAAATTAGTGAATGTCTAAATGATGATTATATGTAAACAGAAAAGGAAATCATGAATCAGATTAAGAATATGGCAGAAAAAAGGCCAATAATAGAAACAAGGTACAAGTTGGTTATATGCAGTCATCGATTCAGGGCATATAGTGTGAGTGAACAGAAGGGCTAGAAAAAAAATAGGATGACAAAATCCAGATATTTCGCGGATAAAAGAGTAAACAAACAATATTATGGAATCAAAATGTTTATATGGATTGTAGCAGGTATTAAAAGATTTGATAGACTAAAAATCACTTGTATAGTTTGATATTAATGCTTTACAAGAAACATGGCTTGAAAAATGTAAGTAGGTGGAGTAATGGGGGCAATCAAATAAAAAATATGGATGAAGAGCACTTGCAGCTATGAAAAAAATGAAAAAGGTAGAGCAAAAGCTAGAGCAAGACCAAAGAGTGTCGATTAGGATAGGAGGTTTAAAGAAAAACTTTATAAAAGAGGAGATGATAGAATGAAATTTTGGCATAGATATTAACGATTTTCGTTTAGAATATGATAAAAGACTGTTCATAGTAAGTGTGTAGGACAACGCAAAGATCTATATAGTATCGATAAAGCTGAAATATATCGTATTAGAAAGAATTGGTAAAGGCGAGCAGGTTTTGATAGTAGGAGATCTAGACGCACGTATAGGAGAGTGGCGAATCGATACAGAAGAGAAAAATATAGAAAGCAGAAAGTATTAGGATAAATTACCAAGCAACGAGTGAAATAAATTATTAAACATGTGCGAAAATTTAGGCTTGACAGTAAGAAATGAAAATACCGAAGGAGATCGGGAGGAAGACTTAATGTTCGTTGGGGATGGAAATAGTACGGTGCTCGATCTAACACTTGATATAGAAAGTCAGTAAGGCAGCATAATAAGTAAGCTGAAGGTGGGTATAAATACGGAATCTAAGTGATACTTACTTTATAATTTAGATCTCTGTCCCGTTTACTGGTTATTGTTTTCGTTACTTATGGCTTTGTTGTAATATTTATTGCATAATCTTTTAAATAATTCCTTTTATTAAAATTCTCCTTTGTACAATTAGTCAATAGTCAATATATATATATATATATGTATGTACATGGGCCATTGTTTTAATTATGTGCCAAGTTTAAACCTTGGGTTCTCCGACTTTTTTTTTTTTTTTTTTTTTTTTTTTTTTTTTTTTTTTTTTTTTTTTTTTTTTTTTTTTTTTTTTTTTTTTTTTTTCTTTCTTTTTTTTTTTTTTTTTGCGAATATAGCTTTTGACGTAAAATTTCCTCAGCTTTTCAACCAATCTTTTTTTTCGAAATATACCCTACCATTCGATTCCTTGTCAAATTTCACATAAAACCGTGATAAAAAAAAGCTTTCAAAATTTTGTGGTTGAAGAAATGAATTACAAGTTCCGCTCTTAAATTTTAGTATAGAGTAAAATATACGTTATTTACTTATTTGAGCTACTCGTACATGCAAGCTAGGACAGCGAGCACAGTAAATTGAATAGAAGCTCCTGAAAACTCTCGAAAAAACTTTTAATTTGAGCTTTCGTAAGTCAAAATCGGTCTAGTGAATCAAAAGTTAGGATGGTACGAAATTGCCTATTTGTGTGAAATTATTTGAAAAACTTTTCTGAAAATTATTATTTGGTGTTACTCAAAAAAAGTTACACGTATTTGTGTATTTGTCGCTTAATTATATGATGAAATTTTCTCTAAAATAACATTGACTAGTAATATTTAAGGTTTATAGATTTTGTAAAGGAAGATAGGATAATAGTGTTAGATAAAATTTATTATTTAGTACAATTTATTTTATTAATTTCAGTTTCATAAGAAGTTGAATCTAAAAATTTATATACATTGGCGTAACCAACCTAATCATTCAATGGTCTAAATGCATGTAAGCCAAGCGTGCACTTGACCGTAACAACCTTCGAGAAACTGTCTTCTAGATTTTTATATGTTTCTTCGTACAAATTACCATCGAATTATTTGATTTTATTGTTCTCAAACGCATTATAAAATTTGACTTTTATTTCATTTATGTCCTTAGAAACATGGCACCAGCGTTCAAAACACGATCAATTCGGATTTTTTCAGATCAATTTATGTACAAATTTTTTGGAATTAGGTTTAGCACTGATAAACTAATCTCTATCACTAAAAAATTGTTTTGATTTGCAACCTCAAAAGTTTTGTCCACAGAAATGAATAAATAGAGTGATGAATGAGCTTACTAAATAAGTTATCCGGGTGGCCACCTGTCAGCAGCGACAAGCGTAATGCCGAAAAGAGATACTCGCCTTGGAATCGAGCGAAGGGTAAAAGAACAGGCAAAGCGAAGAAAGAGAGAAAAACAGACAAAGAAAGTTCCTCCCTCCTTCCCCTATTTAAGAAAGTATGAATATTTTTAATGCATACCTTCAAGCATAAGTTTTACATTTTCATGTATCAAACAAACACACGTTGTATGTCCTACGCTGCTTACAGCTAAAATACTGTGCTTTGGTCTCAACATTGCGGGTTTTGAAAAACTGATTTTGTTATCAGAAAAATGGTCCTTATATGATTCATATAATTCTGACAGATTGTACAAAATCAACTCTTATTGCAGTCAAATTTGCTTTCCGTCGTCTTCAGTACCATATTTATTATCTTTTTTTCCGCGTTGCTGCCTGAAATTTTCTGCACTTTCAAAAAATGTCATAACTCTTGTTTTAACAAGTCGAAGCTATGTCAGCCTGGTTTTTTTTTTAATACTTTCATTTTCTTTTAATTTCTTCGCATTTTCGACGAGACGTTTAGAAACAATTAATCCCTTCAATATCTTATTAGTAAACCATCAGCTTGGTAATAATTTAACGTATTCAGTTTTGTGCATTCTAAAATTTTTTTTAATCTGTAAGTACTTTTAATTTCAAAAGAAAAGTAAATGTGCAGCATAATAGTTATTTCATTTTATATTTCCATAATGTTAATCATAAAGACTTATGTATCATTCTCTTGTTGAATAGCGTGTCTCAAATTTTTAATTATTTCACTATAATCATTAATTATTTCATCAGTCCTCATAATAGGATTAACATCAAATTTAGATTTTAATTTTAACTACTTCCTGAATCTCGTCAAGTTTTAACGCAGCATACGATGATCTGTCACACCTATTCACATATATATATTGATTAAATTAAAATGAGAATAAGTTTGATTGATTGAAAAAACTGATTAAATTTACAATTTGTTTTCAACTGGTGATTCCTCCATCATCCCATCATTCGAAATCTCATTATTTGCAATAAAATCTTGACTGAAAATATAACTAGACGTTTGAGTCTCAGATTGTTTCGATTCAGTTTGGGATTCTATCTTCTGAATGTCGATCAGAGTATACTCTCTTAATTCCTTCCCACAGTTGAAACAAAGAAGTGTTTATGTCTGCATCTTTAACTTTTCATAAATCACATTTTTAAATAGGACGTAAATCTGTTAATACATTTAAATCTAAATTAAAAACATTGAAACATAGTTTATTTTTTAAGCGAATGATTTCACATAAAATAAATGGTTTGAATAAATAAGTATAGCTTATTTGTAAGACTTATGGCCAGATTTATTAAAAGGATTGCAATATACTTTCTTTTTCGGCATTGTTACACTGTTTGATAATAAAAATGGAAATAAAATGACTGATCTATATTAAATCCTTCGACTGCCTAGTCATAGACATATCAAGTATATTTAAACTTACAATTAGATGGAGCCCTTCGATATCTTGTAATCGTATTTAGAGAGTGCATTTAAAGGCGCACTTTTATGAAAAGGAATTGAATAGCGGTCTATTTTGGAAAATAATATTTTTCCGTGTAGAATTGAATGAAAGAATTAATTTCGATAAAAAGGACTTCATGTAAGACCTCATAACTTTCGATATACTAAACCGTTTTTGACTCACAAAAGTTCAAATAAAAATTTTTTTCAAGAGTTTTCAACAGCTTTAATTTCATTATCTGTGCCCGTTGTCCTAGCTTGCATAGAATCAAAGACAAGCTAAAATAAGCAACTAATGTCCATTTTACTCTATACTGAATTTTAAGAGCGGGTTTTCTCATTTATTTCCTCAAGCACCAGATTTTTGAAAGCTTATTTTTCTTACGTTTTTACGTGAAATTTGACGAGTAATCGAATGGTGTGGTATGTTTTGGAAATAAAGATGGGGTAAGAATTCAAAAATTGATTATATTGAGAAAAACGCGTTTTAGGTCACTTGATGTAATTATTGACCTCTAAAAATATTTTTATCGTAAAGCTGAGAAATTACGTCGACAACTGTATTCACAATAATTTCTGCGTTGTTTTCATGAGCCAATAAAAAGTAAGCGGAAAAGTCTATTTTTTTATTCATTTTTATTCTTGATCGTTCACCTAAACCAGTATGATAACTCAACATAAATTTTCAAATACATTCTATCTTCTTTTGGTCCATAGAATCATAAAAAAATCAAAAAAATCGGAGAACCCAAGGTACAAACTTGGCCCATAATTAAAAGAATGGCCCGTGTACATATACTAGTAGAGCTTTGCCCCCTGCACGCTCCGCATGCCAACCCCTCATCTCTTAATAGCCTTACATTCTGATAATAGAATAATATAACCATATAATATAGATAAATTTATATCCGCTTAAATAGTTTCAAATAATAAAAAATTGTCAAAATTAATAATTAATCATTCGCTTCATAGACCTCATTATAAATAGTCATATGTAATATTTTTTATAGTATTTACCTACCCATACACTAATTAAAGGTGATTTTTATGAATACCTTCTATCTTTTTGGTGTAGAGGGTGTTGATTCTAACGTCATTAATAACGTCTTCCCTAGTCCTTGCCGTAAAATTTGTATCATTTTCTGATCTTTTCCAACTTATATCCCTCATAACTTCTTCCCATCCCTAGATCCCATACTTCCCCTTCTAGTCCTGCATCTATCCAAGGTGCTCACGAAGTTTACCGCTCGGGTCGCCTTGTAGTGCAGAACGTCTTCTCACCCCTAAATCCCACACTTTCTTAAGTTGTTCTGCACCTACCCACCACTTGGTCGCCGTTTGGTACAAAACTAGCTGTGAGGCTTTGCAATAAAGTACAGTCGTAACTTAGCCCTGCGCCTTAGCCAACTAAGCTCTACTGGTTCTAAGTATAGAATATGGAATATTCTGATAAGGAGTATATGTTAAAATTTTTATAAAAATGTTTTGAATGCTATTTTCATTACCAGCAGAGTGTCTTTCTTGGTTTTACAATGATGTTAAATATTATATTTTAGCTTAATAATAATTAAATTAAATATTTTATAACAGAGAATTCTTATTTTCCTAAGTCTTAGTATAATATTATTTGCTTATGAATTTTGTCAGAAAAACATGATTATTAATTCTCATATTGTGCTTACACATACAATTATCTGAATAGGACTTCCGGAGAACTTCAAACTATTCTTTTCCATAATTTAAAAATTATTTTCAGCAACATCTCATGGATTTTTCGTTTACGGAAACCCGATTATGGGCGGTCTGGAAAACTACAGAATTTCATAGATCAGTGGTTAAGCATATCTTATTGCCAAAAAGTAATCAACAACTGGAGTCTTCATGGGAATCTGCAATATTGGAGCAGTCACCAGAAAAAGACCACGTTATTAATGATCCTGGTATCGATCCTCGGCAAGCATATATTAATTGCATATTCAAACCTGGAAATTTTTCTGTGACAGATATTATAAAAGCATTAAATGTTTATCAAAAACATAATATTTTGAATGAATCAAAGCCATCTTTATCAGTCTTGAAAGAAAAGGTGTGCTCGGCAGTAGAGTCCGAGATTCAAGCTGAAATCTTAGATTATGAATTGACTGATGAAGATTATTTGGAAACTGTTAATCGTTGCTGGTCTAAGTTTTACTCGGGTGTTCAGCAATATAATGTGAATGGAGCCAGCCCTGTTGGTGTATTACTTTTACCTGAAGTGCATGGTATTATACTCTTGAAAAAATCATCATTTTCTATTCTACGTCCGATGGAGACATTAGAACAATTAATGTTATGCTATGATAAATCTTACTCAGCACAATTAAAAAACATGTCTGAATTTTTTCAAGATAATAGTACATGTCAAGATATCATGACTTTAATATCAGTCTTAATGATGATTGAAGACCATTTAACGGACAATTTTAAATATTTTTTTAAAACAGAGCTACACCAGTTGTACAGTCCAGATTTGATTATTGAAAAATTGCTGCCCAAAACTGAACTTGAAGCTGATAGTAAAGTAAGTATTTTTTTTTTAATTTCTAATTATTTACTATATTTCTGCTGTGTTATTATATATATTGTTTACCTTTTATTAGTTATGAATAGATTATCGAAAATTTATTAAAACTTTTTATTGATTAGATTTTTTAAGATATTAAGTTTTAAATTAAACATCTAATATTTAAATAATACTTGCCGTGTATTTTAAAACTTTTCTAACTTTTGAAAAATCCATATAAATATAAAAAAATTCATATCAAAAGCAAAGCTTATGAGGTTTAATGACATTTAAGGGTATAAGAAACTAGGAGTCTGAAATTAGGTATAAGAAAATTTTTTGTACTAACACTCTTCGAGTTTTTAGAAACTTTTTAAAGATTACCTACAATACATTTAATTTTCTTAACCATAAATATTTCGTATACGATTTTTTTACTAACAGTTTATTACCTGCAATACAACTGAAAATAATTGATAGAAGTGAAACTGATTTTCAGTATCGAACAATGTTTTGAGATTTATTTTAGGTCGATGACAAGTATGAAATAAATATTAGGACTACAATTTTTGGAAAACAATGGAGAAGTTTTTCTAAAATATTTGTTACTCCAATTTGACAAGGAATCAATCTTATATAATCTATGATCTGAAAAACTTATAAATCAAACTCAAAACAGCTGTGTCTTTCTCTTACTCTTGCAGTAGGCATACCTTTGTAATTGTCACTAAGATCCCCTTAATTCATTGCAATTAATAAATGGTACTGCTCAGATTGCTCCACATCTGCGCACTTGATCAAAAATGTATATCTCGTTTGATATTAGTTTTTAGTACGAGTGGTAACAGTTGTTCTTGATACACAAGTAAAACATGAATTTAAATCAAAGGCTTAGTCTATACTTCCAATGTTGAAAAGTCAATATTTGTACACAGATATCTTAAATGTGGTATGGCTGATCTTCTAAAATATTCAAAATATTGAGATAGGGCCTTTTACAACACCTTTTTAAATTTTGAGAAAAATAATTTGTTCTAACAAATATTTTAGTACAACCCAAGGTTAATGCTTTATATTTTTAAGTTAAGAATAATTGTAAATAATTTGGTTTTTCTTCGAATTACCATGTATTTCGTTGTTCAGTTTCTAACATATGTTACACCAAAGACTTGACTAATAATATTCATCTATTCTAAAGTTAAAGCTTGCGCCTTATAGTCTGGGTATTAAATTTACCTGATATGAAAGCTGCATTTGACTTGTGATCTGCTGAAAAG
The DNA here is from genome assembly GCA_030522625.1 of Copidosoma aretas. Classification (NCBI taxonomy): domain Eukaryota; kingdom Metazoa; phylum Arthropoda; class Insecta; order Hymenoptera; family Encyrtidae; genus Copidosoma; species Copidosoma aretas. The sequence goes on from JAPYYV010023427.1 coordinate 26,584, forward strand.
CAGGAAAACCTAACCTTGCTTTCGATCTCTATGCTTGCGATCATCCGGTAATAGGTAGACCCAACATCATCTTTAATTGTCGTGCGTTGGAAGCTGCGAGGAGGCAAGTATACCTAAGCTTATCTTTATTCCTCTACATGGGGCCCAATGAGGAAAAAAACTTGATCTTACATTAGGGGTCGTACCCAAATGCCGTGGACAGTTTTAGGGAGGGGGGGGGGGTTTGGTGAAATCATACGGATGTTTACGCTAGGGGAGGGGGGGGGGCAGGCAATACGGCGGCGCCTTCGAGGTGGGGTGCTCGGGGGGGGGGGGGGGGGGGGCAGGCAATAAGTTTACGTGTGACAAAACACTCTTTTTTACTCTGAAATATTAGCTTTTAAATTATGTTTATCTAATAGTTGAAGTTCAAAAATTTTTTTTATTATTTAAAGTCACTTTTCAAATTCCACTATGGTTTTTGTTGATTAAGGCATTATGCGACAACATTGCTAAATATACTTTTACTTAACGCTGCTAAGATTATAAAATTTAAAATTTCAAAAGAACCGTTTCTTAAACGATACACATACGTACCTATATTAATACAATACACTAAATAGAAATGAGGACGTTGACTCACTAAGTAAAATTTATTCACCCTTGTAGAGAATTTTTAAAATAGGATATCAGACACTGAATCACCGTCTGTAACTTGTATCTTAAGCCCGCAAGTGCGTATTTTTTTTTTTTTTTAATTAATGCAGA
>JAPYYV010023437.1:0-12698 GCA_030522625.1 Copidosoma aretas
TTTTTTTTTTTTTTCCATTTGCGTTTTCCTCGCCATTGATTCTCCTCTTTCTCGTTCGTGAAATAAATGAAGTTTAATTAAAGAAGGTCGGTGTTGCAGTAGGGAGGGGGGGCAGCAAAAAGAGTAAGAAAAGTTTTAAAACAGGGGGCGGGGGGGGGACGGAGCGGAGAAAAAGCGAGCTCGACCGGCGCGTGGTGTGTATACGTATGTATATAACACATGTATAAGCGCGATGCACCCCCTTGGAATTGAAAAGCACTTGTAGAAAATGAAACTTCCCTGCCAACAAGCTGGTCTGCCGCAATCCATGAGAGTTTTCTTCCCCCGCGTGTCTCCACGTTGTGGCCGTTGACTTCCGGGCGGCGTTGCTGAAAGCGACTCTTTTCTTTCTTTCTTTTAGTTTTCTCGCTTTTCGGTTCTCTATCACGCAGCCGGCGAGTTTCAGCAGTCGATCCGGAAAATAATTGTATCGTCAGCGTCGTCGTCGTCGTCGTCGTCGTCGTCGTCGTCGGTCGAGTAGTGCGTCCCGATTGAGTTTGACGATAATATACGAAAGAGGGTAGCAACAAGTGGAACTTCACTCGGGCGAGTCTAATGAATAATTTTGAAAAGTCGATGCACACGCTCCTTGCTCAGTGTATGTACTCTTTTTTTTTTTCTCTCTTTCCTTTCGCTTTTGTTTGCTGACTAGATATTGCGAGATCCACCTCGGTAGGGTTCCTCGATGACGAGACGTTTTTGTTTTGTCTCTCCGAATGTATCGATGTAGAAAATCAACGCAAGGACGAAAAATAAATCGCTGTTCTCTCTCTCGTTCGTGACCACTCAAAAAGTAAAGAAAATTCTCAGCAAAAACAAAAATAAAAATTGTTGCACGCAAAAAAAAAACAATAATAATAAAAATGATGATAAAAGTACAAAAACCAATGCTACTTTTTTTGGAACATTATGTACTGATTCGAAAATTAAAATCAATCGAGAGAGATCGAGCAGAGTTACAATTAAGTAATGGTATTTATTTTTATTCTGTGTTGGTGTTGTTATATCGTAACGGCTGTTGATTACGTTCATTATGATGTTACAAGCCAATTAGGTGATACTAGTATATATATGTATTATACTTTCGGTTTACTTTGATATCGTTACAGAGTTTATACTTTAGTGGTATGTTAAAAAATTTTTAAAAATTTAAAAAATTCATCTGCAGCTCCCAAACACCCATTGTTACGTTGCTTCGCTCGAATAATATTGCATCGTTAATATTGTATATATGCAAAAATGCTATTTCCTTCTTTTATTTCTCTCCAAGGTTCCAAGTTCAAATGCACAAAACTAATTTTGAGAGTGTAGCGCTTTGTGTGGGTCAGCAAACAGCAGCAGGGTTGATAATAGCCGGGGTTCGTGCAGCACAGCTTGTCAGCAGGTTTGTGTGTCGTATACATGAGTGTGTAGGTATATATGTATTCCGTATGAGACAGAGACAGATATGGCTATAGATGGGTGTATATATATATGTATATATAGACAAATAAACGACAGACAGAGAAATGGTACGTGTGTGTATTTATATATACTCACTACTTGGCATTTTTATCAACACTCCGCGCACTCGCTTCATTTAGTCTGTGCTTGATATATATACATACATATATATATATATATATATATATAACTATTTATTTGTTGAAAAAATTAATTTTTTATCCGATGAGCAAGGGTCAGATGAAGCAAGTACGCGGCTAAGTATGAAAAAAAAAAACGGAAAAAATATTCGCAAGATAGAGTAACAGCATTATTTGTACAGTAGACTATATGCTGGCTTATAGGTACACTGAGACCCGAGCGTTAATATATATAATAATGAATACATGTATACTATGTTTAATCTCGATGGCATTGGTATATATTGCGTCTATGGGTAATATATAATAATAACAGTAGTAATATTTGCACCTGGATAGCTGCGATAGGCTGCTAGAAAGAGAGAAATAGAAAACAGTGGTGACGGTGACAAAAAAAAATAACACAAGATATTACTGGCTGTCGGTAAAACACTACGGTACGCACTACAACACTACGATAATGTTTATTACGCCAAACAGGATAATCAATATGGTAATAATATAGTGAGCATTATGTATATTCAAATGGATAACAGAAACACTAAAGCAACATACTATGGATTTATAATTACAAAATAGAAAGAGAGAGAGAGAGAGAGAGAGAGAGAGAGAAAGAAATAGAGATCGAATGATACTTGAGAGGGATAATGTTATACTAGTGGGAGAGCTGGAGATAAATAAAAATGTGAGACAGAACACAAAACAGAATAGAGTGATTTCACAAAACTAATGACAGGGCCGAGGTAGTCATATCGGTAAAACTTTAACAAATAGTTTTTTATCAAATCAAAAGTTTAAAACACACTGTTTACAGCGAAAAAAAAAACGTTACTCGATATAACCACCATCGGGTGTACAAACAAACACTCTCACACGAACACACACAGAGACCACTGCGCAACGTTTAGCCAATACAGTTTCGTTGCATGATTTATTTCCACTGTCCTTGGATATGCTGTTCAGTTTTAGATTGGCGTCACATGGACAAGAAACTACAGAGACTCCGCCATATACAAGCGGAAGAGAAGCCGGAGAGTCGTGGCGGATTGGCGAAAAGCAGCGCAGCAGCGTAGAAAGCTTCGTAGAAGCAAACCCAAAGAAACTCAGAGTTAAGAGGAAAGTTTGAAACGTCGTTATATACATCTTTGGATGTATGATGCTTGAAAAAAAAAATAGGAGTGGAGACTCAGGGAACTCTGGATGTGTTGTACGATTTTATTGCATGATGATTAACGATTTTTAACATTTTTCTAATACACAACTTTTAATGGAACCGAAATGAAAGATTAATTTGAAAAAAAAAGATACCGTTCGTTATAATCCTGGAAATATTTAAATAAACTCATTACAACGAATCATCAATGATTTTCAAAAATAAAAAAAAAGATTTGAGTAAATAACTCGATACGACGTTTCAGTCTTGAAATATTTAAAAATTAAAATTAAAAAAAAAACCGAACCAGAGTAAGTTAATAAGGGACACAAAAAAGTGAAAAGGATGCAAGTATTAAAAAATGAAAAAAAAGTATAAGATAACAAAGAGAGAAAGAGACAGAAAGAGAGAGAGAGAGATATAGAGAAAGACAGAGAGAATGCATTACCGCAATGCTAGCCCGAGGTTGTGTGGCCTTAATGTGGGCTTGAAGGTGCAGAGGGGGGTGGAAATAGCGGCAGGGGTCCCGATTGCATCGGCCCTTGACAGCGTCCATGCAGACCGTCACAGAGCCGTCCTCGTTCGCCTGCACCGTCTCGAGGGGGTGCGCAAACCGGCACTCCGACTCGCCGCGTTTGCACGCCCCGCGTTGAAACTCGCGACATACCTACAGCAAGAGCGAACACGCATGGCATGGGCACTAATGTCTATGGGGAGCAATTTTATTTAAACAAAAACAAAAAAATATTGTTTGCTTCTTTTTTTTGTTTACTTTCATTTTTTGTTTTCTTTTTTTTTTACTCTTTCTCTTTTTTTCTTTTTTTTTGCTCCAATTTTTCACATTCTACTTGCTTAAAACATAGAAGAGAGCTAAAAGGTAATAAAAACAAATGCGGATGACAGGCTATCTATATTTCATGTACACTGTTTTTGTTGTTGTTGTTCTCTAGTTCTAAGTTTTTTTTTTTTTTTTTTTTTTTTTTTTTTTTTTTTTTTTTTTTTTTTTTAATGTTTTTGATCTTGCATTTCGCACAACTATGCGGCTGCACCGAGGAAGAGAAATCGGACGTTCGACAGAGTATTTATTGAGCAGTGAGACATCGCAAACCGACGATACGGCGTGTGCGCACAAACAGACACACACATGTGAACAGAAAATATACAACGCGCGTGACGCACGACGTAAGTATGTACATGGAAAAAAGAGCGCGCGAACGGAGATTTCAACGAATGCCGGGGGAAAGAGTCCCACTGCTGATACCACGCTACTTTCCGCACGTTTTGGTAGAAAAAAAAAAAAAAAACATCAAACGACTCGGAAGAGAAGTTCGCTTAAGGCAAGGATTCAATCACCAGCGCCTCGGAGCACTTGATCTTCTTGATGCGTGCACATTACGAGCCGATGCTGCTCGCGAAAAACAAAACCCGCAAGAAAGCAAAATTCTGCCGAGCGTACGTTTATCCGTCTCGGTGCAGACCGAGTATACGTGACATACACAGTTACCAAATGTATATATGTACATATACATATACGAATATTAACTGAATACAGCTGAAATGATGTGGATAGGGGGTTGTACAGGGGAGGGGGTAAGATGGCGTGATGTGGTGACAGAGAGCAGAGAGAAAGAGAGAAATGTTACTCGCGTGTCCTACCGAGAAAGAAAGAAAAAAGGGGGAAAATAAACAACGATACGTCGAGCACACCACGAGCGCACCATCAGCGCGGCGCACCTCCTCTGGGTGCATGCGTGTATACGGCACACCGATGGCTCTTACAAGCTTACATATGTATGTATGTATTACAGGCTGACCAGTCAATTTCGCAGACACAGCAGGAGCCCTGCCCGCTCGTGTATGCATGTATAATATGAACCAATATCCACCGCAGGTAGGTGCGGTGGCCTGGGCGTGTATAATCGAGCGGAGGAGGGAGCGCGGGCTAATGTTATGCATTAATCTCGTGGTGGCTCGGCGCATATAGGTGTCTGTTACAGAACTATGGTACAAAGAGAGAGAGAGAGAGAGAGAGAGAGAGAGAGAGAGAGAGAGAGAGAGAGAGAGAGTGTGTATCAGCGGCTAGATCTCGCGCCACAACATTGGCACGTAGCGGAAAAGGCAAGTCTACGACGCACTCGGCGTGTTCTCAAAGTTTGTACATTGTATGAAGGGTTCGGAGAAGGGGACGGGACTCGCGGGACAATGTGAATGTACAAACACGGGTTAATTTGTAGCATTAGCGAGGAAAATATCTGAGAAAGCATCGCAAAGATCGTGTTGATCGAAGAAATTTCTAAAAGTGCACTAACTGAATGGCGGATATGGTGCATGACTGTATCGTTCGTTGTGTAGAAAAAAAGGACGTAGCTCAAAAATTATTTCAAAAACATTGTATTTACGAATTAAGTTTCTTCAAAAACATTGTACCTCTAGATTCTGTTACAAAGTTTTTGAAAAAAAATTTAGAGATTCAACGTTTTTTAAGTAGATTTTTGAGATACGACGTTTTTGTCAAAAGTTCTCAAGATACGACGTTTTTGAAACAATTTTTGAGATATGACGTTTTTCAAAAATTGTTGAGATAACGACGCACGACGTTTTTTACATAAAATTTAGAAATACAACATCTTTGAAAAAAGTTTTTAAGATACGACGGTTTTGAACAAAGCTTTTGAGATACAGCTATCTTTCACCCAACTAAAGGTATATTAATATAGACACCCCGGGGACTGTATCAGGCGACGAATAATCCGTGAACTCGTCGACAAAGATTTGGCCGTCCGCAAATTGGATCTGCAATCCTCAAAACTCGCTATTAGTCGTAGCCTGGCGAAGTTGACCAGAGAGAGATACTATAAGCTATTCCCAAGACGTGCCGCGACACCATCGTCGAAGGGCCAATTCGATCCCATGGCGCGCGTGTATATCCGAGAGTACGCAAAGTCAATTAGCCGGATAATTGGGATCGCGAATGGAGTAGGTATCATATATATGTACAAACAGAGAGAAGTACAGAGTTGCAGAGAGTTGCAGATGGAAAGATACAGAGTTCGAGCTAACGGCCAGCCACTAGCCTATACCGAGAAGTTTGCGTGTAGCAGGTTCGGTGCTGCTTTGCTCAGGAAGGTATGGGACAGGTACTTTTGGATGTTCATCTCGTCTTCTTCTGATTTGTGTTTGAATGGGAGGAGGCTTCGTTTACTGTGGAACTTAGAAATCATAGTAAGACTGGAGTTATCGGAGGATATTACATAGTGTGAGGACAGACAAGCAGAAACAAAATACGGAGGCTCCCGTTCCTCTTCGAGCCTTTGAGGACCACATTGGCGCTCAGGTGTTAATAGTTTACAACATTTATCGTGGTAGTTATGCGCATCGAGGGTTAGGTTGTATCGTTACGCTCTGTTGGTTAGGAGAAAAAAAAAAGATAAAGATACATTTCTGCCATAGCGCACACAATGACGTATAGTAATACTCAATAAGCTATACGAAGTATCGCATGTGTTTATTTTGGTTTCTTTTCTTTTTTTTTCTTTTTTTTAATTCTTAGCTTTTTTTGTAGTAAAGATCAAAGTTGCATAAGTATACAGAAATTCAGCACGGCAAGGCTTTGGTTAGTATTATAGCGAGAGTTGAAGAACACACAGAATTCACATATGCTCGAATATTACACACACACGTACACAGGCGAAATCGGCAAGGTAATAATGATAATAATAGTCGGTAATCAAATATGTATAGGGCAAATATATATACGGAGCAGATTTTTACAAAAAAAAGTTGAAAAAAAAAACAATAATAGATAATCAAGTTTGAGAAATATAGACAGCCTCTTTTTACGTAAGCGTTTTACAAAGAGAGTCGTGGACACACTGACAGAAGAGCTTTTACGTATATATATAATAAGCGGATTTTATCATACGAACGGCTGGCTGCGGAAATAATACATGGTTACGCATACGTTTAATCTACTGATAGCTTTGCTGAGATTCAGACTTTTTTACAGTTTAGACTAGCAGTTTATTATTTCACATAAAATTCAATACAAAAAGTATAATCTTGAAACAAAAGAATAAAAAAAAAACAAATTTTTTGAAAAAAAAAAGTTAAAAAAATTAAATTAAAATAAAAACACACGGAATACATGATTAATTTTTTCAAATAATAGAGCTTGCGGTTTTTAGCCACATTCCACAGAGGAAAGTCTTTTTACTGGGGGAACAGAGAGAATGGAAGACATTAGCGTAAAGAGAGAAACAGGAGAGTCAGCGCGCGTGTATATATGTGTGTGAGAAAATGCAGCATGCAAGTATTTTAGCCCAGATAATATTACACTGGCATTCCCGAAACTTTTAGCCCACCCTCCACGCGTCAAGTTACACGGTTATATTATATCTATGTATTAGTGTATTATGCACCGTCGCTTATTCCGATGCTCCGACCAATTTTAAACACAACAAATTTCAATTTCACCTCGTTGGTCCGGCTCGAACTCATATATTTGTCAGTTTCGTTAATTTCTCAATTCTGTCGTTACGGATTATTTTAGATGATTATTATTATTAACATCAAGTTAATATCAAGTATTAATAATGGATTGTTTAATTTTGCAACTTGTTTCGTGTGTACGTGTTTTCCTTTTCATTTTCGAGTTAATATGAAGGTCTGTGTGTGCGTATCAAATGGTTTTATTCATATGACTTGTAGTTTTCGTGTTTTTGTTTTGGATGTACATTATATACATTCATTGTATAAAATGATGTATAAATCTCTTCTCGTACTGCAATGCGAGCGAGCAAATTTATCTTCTTCATATCGCAACGATATAATCTACATTTTACTTTCTATGTTTGTTTTTTCTTTCTTTCTGATATATGATTTAGCTATAAACATCCTATTCTGTACAAAATAAATATGTTTGGACAAACACAATGTATACAAAATAATGTCAAGAGAAGCGAGAATAAACTTTAAAAATTTAACTGAAAGTAAACGACATTTGGACATCTGAAAGAAATTTGTATCCCAAAAAGTTGTGTACAATACGGATAAGACATTCAAGCAATTTGGAAAGTGATAAGCTTATACGTTTTATTTATTTGCAGGTGTTGTTGAGTAAGATCATTTTGCAGCTGTCAGTATAAAAATATCACTTTCGAGAATCCTCGATACAATAGATTCACAAACACGTTCAAAACGTCATGACCTTATAAGTTCTACATTTACAAAGACAATTACTAAAAATGAAAATGATAAAACAACAGATAATATGAATGACATACAAAAACAATAAATGATTAACGAGGGTGCAATTTCATGTGCTGTCTTGTCCACTGTCTGTGTACTGTTCACTTTTCTTCTTTGTGTTTGTGTAATGTTAGTGTATAGTAAGTTCCCTGTGTGAGCGATGCATTATATACAAGACTCGGTAAGAATCAACATCGATTTTTTTTCCCTCGATTTATGAGGAAGAAAAACCTGCTGAAAATTTACATTCGGTCACACAAGCACGAGTTTAGTGTTGATAAATATATTTTTTAGTATGCATGTAAGTGTATTAATAATTATACATCTATTACAAAAAAATAAATATATACAAATACATGTAAAAATTCGCATGCGCTTGCTCAAAGCCCCATCTCCTATTGCTGTAAAAATAATCACAGTGTCACTTTTATCAAAAAAATTAATTCAAATTAGTGAGTAAATTACATGTACTAAATTTAAGAAAAAATAAAATAAAATTAATAGAAACAAAAATGCTGCTCATGCACGAAAAGGCAGTACTACTGCTGCAAAAATCAATATAGCGTACGACATTCAATAAAATCACCACAGCAAAATATGTAGTTTTCAAATGAAAATTCAACCTTACGATCGACAACACATTTTTTAAATTTCTTAATTGTTCAACGATTTTTGCCTTCATACTAGCTTTTCGCGCGCAACTCAATTATTGCAAGCTTAATATTAGCTGAAAATTAATAAGAACAATTGTCAGCGTTTATTAATCGTCATCTCCACGTTCGCAAAACGGAAAGGTGGCAAAGAGACAGACAGAGTCAGTTAGCTCTCTCAACCAGCTGACCCATCAAACGCGAAAGTACTACAGGAAGTAAGTTAAGGGTTATTTGATCAGTATTAAGAAAGAGAGAGAGAGAGAGAGAGATAGACAGAAAGGCTAAGAAGTCGGAGCTCCAAGGAGGCGGAAGAAGTTGAATTCAGGTAATTCGGGAGATAATACTTTTTGCGAACGACCAAGTTTGCATTGTTCTTTTCTTTTTGCTTCACCCTTTGTCTACTCATTCAACCGTTCAAAAGCAAAAGATCTGGATGTGAGAAGGATGTTGCGCGGTCATTGTTTTTTTAATCAATTAGAATTATATCGACACAGAGACAAGTTAAGCGCAAAATATAATGAAAATTAATATTGTATATATGTATAAAAAAAAAGAAGTTATATGCTACTACTTGGCATTACACTACTTTCATTCACTAAAATGTCTTGTACGAATGAGCTTATTCACTTTTACTTCTAGTCTCCAATTGCTCGAAATTTTAGTTAACCCATAGTTTATCAAAGTTAGGCTGGATTAAGTATGTTATACACAGATCGATTAAAATATCTGAGTATACCTTTTAAGCGATAATAGTGATAGAGGCTGTAAAGATATTTCGATCAATTGGTGTTACCTTGAAGTCCATCTTGTTAATAAATATACTCAAAATTTTTAATAAAAACTAACGAAATGTGTAGGCAATATATAAATGTTTCCATAATATCAACAAACAGGCAGCAAGCAGTCAAAACCGAAGACTCTCGATGTAATTGTGGCTCGAGAGTATATGAAATATATATATAAACTTGCGAACGCTAATATTTGAAGGATCGGAGGATCAGGGATGAACATAATTCTTCTTCAGCGGAATGACAATATTGACCTATTTACTCGCAAGAAAGAAATATCAATAGCTTTTTAACAGAAATAAATTAAGCTGGCGAATCATAAAAAATATGAGAAAAAAAATGTTTGAAAAAAAAAGAAAATTATTCACATGGAAAGGTAAAAAAAAATTGCATAAACTGATGTACTGTAAATCATTGAAAAATTTACCGCTATCGCTTGCAGAGTTACCGTATTAATGGTCCTGCAAATATTCTTAATAGCTTAAGTTTCTTTCGTACGAGAAATGAAATGCTAGCAAATCAATCTAGTACTTTGTGTACTCTTAAGCAAAATCAATTATGTGAAAAAAATTAATAAAAAAAGGCAACACTTGTAAGAATAATAAATTTTGCTGTAAAATAAGCGTTTGATGTATATAAATATGTATAGCAAGAAGATTCAAATGAGACAATAATAAAAGAAGAGTCTAAGATATTTGATAGTTTGATTTACATTTGTTTTATTTGAATTTCCATCATCAAAATGTATCGCATGACCCGGTTTTAATGCAAGTCATTGCCATTACATAATCACAAATAGTATTTTTATTTAGTATTACGATTATTCATTAATCATTCTCGTCGTTAATTGGTAAGGTATTCGTTACTTCTTGATATAAGTGTAATCAGTAGAGTTTATTTATTATTTAGTAAAATCAATCGAAAAATCGTGGTAAACGATCGACCTATTCGTTAATATAATTATTATACTATTCATTTATCATAAGTGTCAAATTTTTTCTTTCTTTCTTTCTTTCCTTCTATCTTTTTATCTTGCTTGCTCGCGATACGTCATCATTACCATTTTTTTTTGTTCTTTGTTTCGTTCATTTTCTTTCACTTTTGCAATATTTTGTTGACAATATCGTATCACATTAGGCGCGCAAATCGGTTCTCATTACTCTTTCTTTTTTTTTTTTTTTTTTTTTCTTTTTTTTTCTTTCCTTTTGCTCGTTTTTTCTCTTTTCCTCCTCTTTTGGCGAATAGTAGATACCGTCGGATTAGAACTGGACTTTTTGTTGAAAAAAGTTGTGAGGATACTTATAATAAAAACTTGAGGACCGAGGATCGAAGGAGAAAGTGGGATGATAGTTTTATTTCGTGTGTTTCTTCATCTTTGTCCATCCCGAAGAGAAAAGAAGAAAACAGAAACAAACGTTAACGGTAGAGAGATTAAGGAGGTGATTGCGAACGTTAGATATTGTTTTTGTCCGGGAGCAAACGTCAAAGTTCCAAGCTTGGAGCCCACACGAGACAGATAAAAATATGCTGCATTTTCGGGAAGGTTGGAAGAAAGTAATCTCATTACATACTATTATTTTGTAATTACACATGTTTATTTCGAGATGGAAAAATCAATCGGACATGCTCCAAGAGAGGATTTCGATGTTTACTGTCGGTATATTATTACTTCATTGGCAATACAAAATATAAACAATCAATTTGTTTTGACCTATCTACTATCTATACATATGTCTGTATGTGCGTATGCATATAAAGACGAGGAGACGCACTTGAGGCGCGTTTTATCGTTCCTATAATGTAATTCTATGTGTGAAATAGAAGTTACAATATTCATCGAATCAAAGTTTTTGCAATCACTGTACAACAAATAAAAAAATTAATCCGATTATATAAATATAACAGTGATATATATCATATAATATATTAGTACTTTATATCAATATAAAATATATATTTATATACCTATAGGTACTAAAGTCAGTGCAGGACTACGATTAAATAAAAAAAGTCAAATTACAACGACAATGATAACAATAATAGTGATTATTATTCGTTAATAATCGATAAAAATAATAATTATTATGGTAATATTACAGTCAACGTAATAAGAATAGTGATTTTAATATAATAATCATAAAAGTGTTGGTTATTATAGATTACACGTTTACGAATGACTTTTATTAAATTGCAATATCTAAATCATCGTTTCAAGTAAGTCGATTGCATACCATTTGATTCATTGAATGTGCGCTGTTGCTCGTTCGAGTCAAATATAATAATATATAAACTAATTCTTATATCTTATCATTTATCATTTTTTGTTATTTATATATTTTTTTTTCTCATTTATTAAATTCCATTTGTTTTTCGTTCCGTGTCCAACACCTCAAGAAATCAAATACCAAATAATTTATTTCTTTAAAAATCTCATACTCTATGTATACATGGCGGGAGGAAATCGTGATATCTTTTCTTGCCATGAGTTTTACATTACGTGGACGTTTGGATGGGAAAAGTTGGGACAAACTTTATCTCGTTTTTATTCCTTTAGACTCGTGTATATCATCCTTGTCGTTTTCATTGTTTATCTTATAATAACTATCATCTTTTCCTTAATTTGTGTTTTTTGTTTCATCCGTTTCATTATTTATTTGTTCAATTGCCATCTAGCCATCGCAGTCAATTCATTTGTCTAACACTAATACGCTGTCGCCCACCACACACTTCTGTTACTTTTAATAATACGATGTAATATAATATAATATATAATATGTATGAACGGTTCTGTCGTCGCTTCGCATCGCACTCGAGTATACAACTATATTAATAAATCCTCACATCGCATCGATCGTTCGCCTCTTCTCTCGTAGTCGTAATCGTATTTTTTTTTTTCTTTTTTTTCATTTTTATCATCCTTTGTTTTCTTAAGAAAAATCCACAGGGGCTCATCATCACACCGACAACGCGTCTCGAGCGAAGCGAGGACGGACCTCAGAAGGATTATACTTTGAACGAGTTTTCTTTTTTTTTTTTTTTTTCATTTTTCACTTTTCACTCTTTTACTCGGGAATGTATTTTCGCGGAAAACGGGTCCAGACGACCGAATACCGATCCACCGCGTGCTCCCCCATTTTTTACACAATCTTATCACCGACTGGCCCGCTCCCCATTCTTTTTTTTTTTTTTTTTTTTTTTTTTTTTTTTTTTTTTTTTTTTTTTTTCTTTTCTCCTC
>JAPYYV010023445.1:0-14289 GCA_030522625.1 Copidosoma aretas
AAACTTTGTGCTCACATTTACAAGTTGTAAATAAATTATATTATATTGAAGGAAACATAATTCTTGGGAATTTTCAACAGACATTCGTCGTTTTAAGTAACCGAGTAATAGATATATTTGTTTTACGAATAAACTGTAAAACATTCGATTTTTAATCAAAAATAGGAAAGGCACGACGTTTTAAAGAATATAATCTTGAGTTTTTTTAACACGTTTCACTAGTAATTTATCGTGTAATAGCAAGTTTTCTGCGGTTTTATGGATTGGATACTCAATTGACTAGAGAGTAAGGTATGAGCGAGGGAATGAAGAAGTCACTTTATTACTGTATTGATATTGCAAACGATTAAGGATGCTAAGATGTTAAAAAATGCATATCAATAGGGCTATACACTCTAGAAAAAGACTTTTAAAGTCTTCCACAGTCTCTCAAAGTTTTTTATAGGCTTCGAAAGGCTTTCAAAGTCCCTCAAAGTATTTAGCACAGCTAATATATATACGAGGTCAATTAATGACATTCGATGACTGTAAACGACTTCAAATCATTGTAGGTGGCATGACTTTTCTCGCTTTTGTGTACTACATGAAGAATTTTAACAAAAATACCTTTTTCTCTTGGTTCATATATTTAGCCATAAATAAATTCTATTTAGTAACTAGTAAAATAAAAATAATATTCTGATCACTGAATCCCAATATGTTTTATTTGATGCAAACCATAAATTTTTAATCAAGGCTCTTCAAAAATTATTTTATTCACATGAACTTAATAATATCATTTACGCGCGCGCGTGTGTGTATGCAATTGCCAAGACTTTTTTATATCTTTCGGAGTCTTTCAAAGTCTCGAAAAGACTTTGGAGTGCGCAGCCCCTGGGATTAATTCACATATATTTGAAAATCCAAAACATTTTCCTCAATGACAAATTCGCGGATATGATTTACAATTTATTATCCATCAGAAATTATTTTAATATTTACAATCAGCCTATTACATATAAAATAGCAATCGATGCTTGCATTAAATAAGCAGCCCTTGAAGCTTTGTCGGAGTTATAATACCTACAATACTTGATAATAATTTTGGAAATCGTGGGTTCCACTAGACGGCTGACCAAAAGGCGTGCTTGAGGTAGAACTGCTATTATCACTTGATTGTGAGGCGATTGTCCAAGTGTCATCGTCAGAACCGTGTACTCTGGAATCGAGGCTTGAAGGAGACAAGAGTTCCCAGGTTTTTGCTGCTTGGTATTCACTAATCCTATTATATGTTTGGCTCTGCTTCCCATACACGTATTCCCGTGATTGTTGATGCTGGTTTTGGATCCAGTAGTGATGATCCACTTGTGGCATCTGCTACAAGTAAATATTTTTTTATATTTTACTCGTAAGCTAGTCTAATAATAAGCGGGACAAAAGCTGTAGTTAAATAAAATTACCTGATTCTGAGCATCATAGTGCGTATTTTCGCACGTTTGTTGTGCTGTAATAGTCCTGTCTAAGCAGAGAAACTCGTTCATGTCAAAGTGATCATCATCGGGTTCGAGGCTGCAAGCTTCTGCCTCTTGTTTGACAGGATACACAGGTGTAGGCATGAATATATGATGAGGAAAAGGAGCCATAGAATACGGCAGTACATGCGTATTACTCATCTCAAAATCATTCTTCTCTTGTCTCAAGTCTTCAAAATATCCCTGTTTGTTCTGAAACATTTACAAGTAGATTTTAATTGGTATTACTGTAGAAAAGGTAAGTAATGAACACTAACCAGATCTACAGGTAGGCCAGCATGTACATTGGCAGGCTCTTCAT
Source organism: Copidosoma aretas (assembly GCA_030522625.1). Classification (NCBI taxonomy): domain Eukaryota; kingdom Metazoa; phylum Arthropoda; class Insecta; order Hymenoptera; family Encyrtidae; genus Copidosoma; species Copidosoma aretas. The sequence continues at coordinate 1,813 of JAPYYV010023445.1, forward strand.
TTAGTGCTCTTTCATTACTAATACAAGATTGATGGCTTTGGTTTGAACAGTGATCGTGAGAATAGTTGAAAACGTCACTTGCTCCAGAAAACTTGCAGGGGTCAGTGCAGGATTTGATAGGCAAGGTAACGTTCGTACAGGCATCTTTAGACGTCTTAACCCGACGAGACCAATAACGGTCAAGTGAAATTTTTTTCCAAATAGTCGCTACGTCCGTACCGTAACGTTTGGCTTCGGAGATCCATTTGGGCGTGTTTGCCTTCCTCTTGAAATTCTGACGCTTGTTCTGAAACCATCTGTTCACCTGGGGACGTTTGTACGGGATTAATTGATATTTTCGGATATTACAGTCAACAATTTTATCAATTCTTACCTGATGATAATCAAGTCCAGTTTTCGTGGATAAATCAGACCTTATTGTTTTGCAGGGACAAGGATTTGAATAAAATTGATCATTCAGAATGGCGAGACTCGACAGGGTGTAAGAATGATGCAAGTTGTGCTTTTCGGTGATGGGGTCGCAGGAAATCGCGGGCGTGGGGTACTGATGTACTGGGGCGAGTGCCGCCTCTTCGGCCTCATCCTGATCCTGCGAGCCACGTTCGTCGTGAGATTGGCGATGATCTTCCTTTTCCTTCTGTCGATCTATTGTTAAAAATTTTGAACAACTTGACTCATAAATTCTTTATGATGTAATTTTTGTAGGTGGCATGAAAAATGATAATGATATGTTGCCACGATATTAAAAAGGCTTATTACCATTCAAGGGAAAGTTATCCACGGCGTGATTTGTATGACTGATATATTTGTCGATCAAGTCGAACAGATTAATTTTTGGATCTGTATCATCGTATCCTAGATAATTCATGCCTGTAGTATCGATTTATTGCTGTTGAATCTGTGATTTGAGGATTGAATACAATACTATATCAATCATAATTTGTTAATACTAACGATAAATTTGATTTATGTTAGTATTTTCATAATTTCCATATCATAAATGAAAAAAGTTTTTGTGATCGACTGCTTCAAAATTATGCTGCAATGGAGGTTCCAAAAAAATTTTGTTTATTTTGAAATTGAAAAGTACAATAAAGCCAGCTTTAAAGATTATCGGAATTGCTTCATACGAAGTTTTCACAGCTATTATATGGAATTAATTATTAAAATTTACCTAAAAACTACACTCGAATTATGATTAGATTTACATCCAACCCAAATAATCAAAGACACAATAGTAGACTTCCTACCATGATTTTTTACCATGATACCCTTCGGGCGTGATTTTTACTTTGTGCCCATGGTAGGAACGACGTTTTTCTTACCCAGGGCACAAAGTGCAATTTTGTGCCCAAAGTGCGGCCCGAGGGCACAAAGGCTCTGCCGAACTTTGTGCCCATGGTAAGAAAAAACAATTTATTGGATGGTACGAAAATTTTTTTTTATCTTCATGGGAGGTCGCCTGAGTATGTATATAATAATAACACTAACAATAATAATAATAATAATTATTATAATAGTAATAATTATTATAATAACAGTAATAAGTTTTCATGAAAAAAATTGATTTTTTGTAATGGATTCAATTATCACAAAATTAGATTCATTTTAATCGGAAATTGATGAAAGAATAATTTTATTAAAGATCAAGAGAATTATGAATGGCTAGCACACTGATAAGCCAGCATATTTTTAAAGATTTTTTTCCACGAAAACTAAAAATCTGTTGAACTACATTTAAATAGATTTATCATATTAATAATAGAATGTATCTAAACATTATCAAATCGGTTAGTAGTACACATATATGTTTGCAATATTCATGTAAGTACTGTTTTCCAATAATTTTCACAAAAACGATTATTTTTTAAATTATATTGAATATAATGGATACAAGATACAAGGATGAACATTTTTGTTGGCACCTGGGTACTTCAGTAATTTTATTTATTTTTTTATTTTGGATCAAGATTTTTTCGTGGCCGATACAAGTCTAAAAATTTCAAGTGTATTTTGTTTCGTTCGATAAAATGTAAAAGATAAAAATTTTTTTAATTACTTATGTGACCTTGCCGTTCCATACAGTGCAGTTCCTACTTCAATTTCATACCACCAGTCGAGTCGTACAAGTTTTATCAACGCAAAATCATGTCTGCTTCTTTATATAATTAAGGATGATAATAGTTATGAAAATTCTTAGTATATTATAATTACATACGTGTGTATTAGGCAATACAAAACTTTACGTGACCTTGTCATAAGGTTTGTGTTATTTTCCCTGAATCCGACCATACAATAGTTCATGTCCGTAACGGTGGAATTATTTCCATACACAACATGAACATACAAGAAAATAATTGAAATACCGACTCGGGCGAACCCATTGTATACAAAATTACGACTTTTAAACTTATTAAAAATCGCATTTCCATAAAAAATTAATCATACTTACTGTTTGTTCTTTGTATCTTCGCGACTAGTTTCACGATAGGTGGGTACTTGATTAATGTTGCCAAAACCCAATCTTGGATTGATATTCCTACATCTGCTTGGATCGTACGGCTAGACAGATGAAGTCGGGCATCACATTTACCAGGTACACTTATTAGAGAGTTATATACTATGCAATGTATATCATACTTATGAAACTTTTTTAAACTTCCCATTGTAGGTATTTCTTGTATGTACTTACAATATATATTATATAAGAGTACAGCTGGTCACTCTAACTGTCTCGTCTTCTCGTCCAGTGACTAATAAGTAATACAAGATACATTCATGCATGATAAGTAACTATCACATGGAACATTCTTATATCTCCATAGTTACAACTGATGATTCATGCCAAGTATATGATGGTGTATGTGTTTTTATTATTAGACTTATTGATATTTTTCATCTGGAAGAGGCAAAATTAATACAGAAAACTAATATTATATTGCAGATGCGTAAGGATTCTTATAAAAATAAAACCGTTTTTTCTCTGGAAGAAAAAATCCGTGTTAAAAACTGTAAAAGTTTGTAAAAATCAACTAAACGTTACAATTTTCTACTTTTTGGCTCGAAAAAATGAATGCATACATGCTTGGGGTAAAAAAAAAGGGAAAATGTCCCTTTATGTGTTTCTCGAAACTTCATAATTTTTAAGTAAAAATTTTCATTGTAAACAAAACTTAAGGAATATATTTTTAGAATTCGCCACGAATGCGCATGCTGCAAGAGCGAAAAACTACTAGTAATTACCAACTACTATTTATTTTTCAATTTATACACTAAAATTTATACATGAATGTATCCGTTTATACATACTTACGTATATATACATATCTATGAAAAACTGAACACTGTAATCTGTATGGAATATGGACAGCTTTACAGTTTTTCACAATTTTTAACAAATTTTTATAGTTTTCCTCAAATCGAACGTCTACATAGTTCGTAATACGCTTATATAGGATCAAATCTTGTTTTATAACTCTGTAAGCATACATTTTTTACTAAAAATTTTTCATCTAGTACCAATCAAACAAGTTCGTAAATAAAATTTGCGTTAATCTCTTTATTCATCCAGTAACTCAGTTTTTTTTCTGGAGCTCATACAAAATGAAAAAAATATTTTTTAACAACCTGTTTCGGTCTTGGCACGCCCTTCTCCAACCATTTATTGAATTGTAAACGCCAAATATCAAATCGGTGAATTCTTTTTTAAATACTTTTCATAGTAAATTTTCTCCAAAAGGTCATACTTACGGAATCGTTCAAAATTCGTGGAACATTAGTCTATTTACAGAACATAAGAGTAATTATACTTGTAATCCAATATAGTTAATAAAAATAATAATTATAATAATAATAATAGTAATAACACTACCATTGACTTTGAAATTGAGTCAAAAATTACTTATTTTTAGAATAATTGTATCAATAGGGACATGATCAAACACATCCAACATTTTTAGTGGACCACGTTATGGCACAAAATTTAGCGATTATCTTAACAACAAACTAATGAACATTTAATTCTATTTAATTGGATGACAATTGAAGCAATTTAAATAACTTAATTACTACATTAAAGTTATTTCTTAATAAAGTTTTTTGTGCTATTTTACACTTCTGTTTATATTCAACGCGTCAATTTTTTTATGAAAAGCTATTTTTGCGGAATAAGTATCAAATTTAAACGTGATAATTATGTGTATAAAGTAATAGCTTATCAAGGCCAATCCAAATTTTTTCTATTAATGATAGTAAATTTTGTAAAAAATTTAATAAAAAATTATGAATGCAATTTTATCTATGATAGGGACATTTATGGGAGGAGGGCTCTGTACCCTGCCTAAAAAAGTTGTCAGGTCACGTTTTATCATCCAGTCCATGGAAAGTCCGTGGACTGACCTCTAACGGTCTTGTGCGTCAGCTCGCAACATTAATCCTTACATCCACTAACTTGCGATAAACTCTCCACAGCTCAAACTATAATGGATTTTGTAGGTAAGTATCGCTATGATGAAAATTGGAAAAAATCTTAAATTGTATATTTTTGCCATTGAATAAGGTATTAATAATTTCGAACATTTTAGATTATGTCTTACGCTTTTACAGAGACTTTGAACTATAAAATAAAAATTCACGAGAATGTGACTATTTTTATAAATGTATTTCTCATTTTGTTAAAGGCTCATTGCTTTTGTTTTTGCAAGGTTTCTGTCTCATGATGGAGTGCAAACTAAGTAAGGTCCTGAAGAGCTCTGAAGATAAAAATTTACTTTTTCTGGTACATATTTTTTCTTTATTTTTAATAGTTGAAGAATTCGTATAAATTTATATAATTTATATAAAGAGTCTCTCTTCCTTAAATTTCGATTATAGTATTCATAACTTCTAAAAAGAAAAAAAAACACCCGAAAAATATTTTTTCTGTATTCTACGGAAGTAATCCTATAAATCTATTATTTTTAGGGTTTTTATCTATCTCGTCTAACTACAGAAAAAATCCATGAGTTTTAAGTCACAACAGAAATTTCAGTTTTGTCGCCGCTCATATATCACAGTAATTTGACTTCGGCTCTTAAACTTAAGCGGTCAACCTCTTTTAACATGTGGTAGTTGTAAAAAAACTGTGCGACATAAACTTTTTTTTCCGTCTCGGTTGATGTGGAATACTTTGTATGTATTCTAGTGAGGCTTCACTCCTCTATTCATGCTCAGCTCGCCAGCCCCCCGCGAAAATCGATGATCATTGACAAAAGTTTTTGCTACTGAATGAATTATATTTAATTTATTGCTTCCTCACAGAGGAAGCTTTGTATCGGTGATCACATCAAGGTTGCCATAGCCATTTTTAATGCTAAACAACGATTTTTACTGTTTTTGATGAAATAATTTTAATTTAATTTCGTAAATAGTTATATTCTATAGATAGTCAGATAGCTTCATATAATCAATAATATTTTAGCTACAAGATAGTTATATCACGTATATTGATTTCAGTAATAAGTTCTAATTATTTGATAACTTGTTTTCAATTCAAAAAATTTTAACGATATTTTTTGTACTATTCGGGTAAAAATTATAATTTTATTTTCAACATAATTTCACATCATAGAGCATGAAAATACCTTCTTTTCACATTTTAATCATTGTAATATTTTTTTTTTTTCAGTCAAATAATTGCAGAAGAATGTTGTTGGGGAAGCTTTGTGCTAAATTATTGGCAGCGGCTATTTTTATAATGTATGCGATTTGGTTTAGATTTTTCCACCTTGATGTCTCTGTTCTAATGAGGAAAGACAATAACAACGACTGCAAAATTTTATTCACACAACAAAACATATTAAAAATTACATACCTAGCTTTTGGTATGAAATATAAGATAGACGTATGCAGAGGATTAAAGAATAATCAGGATCAATGTTTTTATGACAATACAGTATATTTTCTTTGTATTTAAACTTCAAATTATACACGTATTTCTAATAAATGTAATGTTGATATCATGATACATTGTATCGTACATAATTTTATAAAAACATAAATAGATACAAAATGTTGTTATATAAACGATTCTGACAAAATCTTTTTCTTTAAAGACTGCAAGATATTAACGTTATCTAGTTCAATAAAACTTTGCAATATCCCATCATAAACTTTTTTACTGATAAAATCATTTTGAATTCTCTGGAATACGTCAGGATCGATACTAATGATATTTTTTAAGGTTTGCATATCCAAACAGCGTATAATGGTATATGCAGTACTGTGATTGTAACAAAAAGCATGAAAATTATTGCACATAACATCAGCAGCTATGTATTCGAAAGTCCATCTGGTCACTAAGGACATACATTTCACTAATATGATGGCCTTGTAAGTTTCTAAGTAGAATATATTTTTGTTTACAAGAGACACGATGCTCGTTAAAACTTGTTTGTGTTGTAAATTATTCAGCAGATGATCTGTACTTTTATTCAAAATATCGAGCAAAGAAAGGTTATGAATTTTCGTCTCATACATGAAAAAAATTTCGGTGATGCTCGTGGTGTAAAGCGGATGAGTTTTGTACAATTCATCAATGTCTTTTTGACTGAGGGTCAATAATTTATCTATTCTCCTTGGAAGTCTGTCTACGATTAAATCTTGGAACTACGATTAAATCTTGGAACTCATCTAGTCTGTCTACGATTAAATCTTGGAACTCATCTAGATGAAATTTCACAAGTTCGTCCTCGATCCTATGTGAGATCCGATAGTTTTTTTCCAAAATGTGCTCAGCGATATCCTTTATATCTGCATCAAAGTCCAGCAGAACTTGGGTTATTTTTTTCCTTTCCAAATTGTCGGTGCATCTTGATACTTTCGTGTATAATCGAAAAAGTAATGTTCTGCCATTTGAGTCTTTCACGTCAGGATCGGCGCCATATTCTAACAGTACACGTGCACATTCTGCAGTTCTGACGTAATGCAATGTCTGACGTAATGCAATGGTGCCTTGCCTTTAGCATCGATTTGATTTACGTCAACCTTTCTTCTCAGTAAAGTCCTGAAAAAAAAGAATTGTTTACTTGTGCAACTTATGGTGCTTAATTGTTTTTCGTTATATTACTTATAAGTACTGAGAGATCAATTTGTTGACTATAAACATGATATGTTAACTATTAATATATTATGTCAATGATTTGAGTGGGTATATTAATAGTTAACATATTATGTTTATTGTAACAAATTGGTCTCTCAGTGATAAGATTGCTTTCAATGTTTTGTAAAATAGTTAAATTTGTAATCTAACGATGTCAAGACTATAGTTTTATTAATTATTTCCATCTGAGATAATTAATGACCGCATAAAAATAAAATTTTTCAAAATTCTTAGTTATGATAATTGATAACTGTTCAGTAATTTATTTCTAAAAAACATTTTCTCGGTATAAGCCAAAAAGTTGTAAAAGTATGTTTATGTTAGAAAGAAAATATAAATGATGAGTTTTAGAACCAGAAGCCTACTAACTATCGACTACTTAATCTGTGAAACAATCAAGTGCTGTCAAGAGATCGATTACAAAATTATTTAGTTGTGAACAATTAGCAGAATACCAACCTTAGAGCTTTTACATTTTTTCGCACTATTAGGGCTTGCAATGTAGGAATTTTACTTGAATTAATACACTTTACACATATGACGTAAAAATATAAATTTTGAGCAGCCTCAGTTGATAAAATAAATTTTTTTGAATTGTCCTCCCAGTGAAAACAAATTCCTAACATTTTCACGTGTACGTGGATCTTTCTACCACGCCATTTAAATTTATTTTCAATCATGACTTCAGATAAATCTTTGCCTATCTTTCCAATTTGTCTGGAAAAATATTTGCAACCACTTAGCGATGGATTTATTCGCACACAAGTATCAGTCAGTAAAGTTAATAAAATGTTTTTCTTCTTCTCTTGCGACGTTGACAACATTTTATCGGTATGTTTTCGGTGGTCAGAATATTTTGAAGCTGGTGAGCTGATAGAAGAAACTTTTATTCCCATCCTTTATTAAATTAATTAAAGCACTTACAACGTCTAATATCAAATTAAAAAAAAAAAAAAACACTCAATTTGAATATAGTACAAGATATAAAAGTATTGTTTTGAAAATAATCACTGCTCTACACGTTGGAACCTTTTTCTTGCAAGCTTGAACTTCTGCAGTGCACTGATTTTTCTGATACTTTTAAATTTACTGATGGAAATAATCTACCTCAAAAGTTTACTTCATAAGTGTAATTTAATGCATGTTGGCGATGACAACGGGAGATAATCGATGTTTAATTACAATTCTCCATGTACTAATCATGTACTGACGTAATTGTTGGATCATAATAATAGTTAGTTCATGACTCTACTCATTGTAAAGCTGTTCGGTTCTCATTCAAGTGAAAGAATATCTTCCACACTAATCATCAAAATTAATGTAAATAATTTTATTTCATTGCAATTAAGATAGCTGGCCTGCGGAGCTCAAATTTAAGGGCTTTTAGTTCAACTTAAGCAAATTATTAGGTTTAAAACAGATTTTTCATCATCTATCGAAACAGACGATACCCTATCCCAAGTAAAGACGTCATTGATGAAGTAATTGATGACGTCTCTAAAAACGTTATTTATGACATCTCAAAAGATGTCTCTGAGACGTCATCAAAGACGTCTCTAAATACGTTTCCGATACAAAAAAATGTATTCATGTAATTCTTTTGTTTAAATAACGTATGAAGTTATTACTAGCAACAATTTTTAAAACTAAAATATAGAAAAAAAAACGCTGAGGTCGAGTCTTGAATTCGGTCCGTCAGAATCGGAGTTTAGCATTTTAATCCCTCTTGGCCAGAGATGATATAATATCTGATCATCAATTTTAGTCCATATAAGATACAAGTTCTATATGCATTGTTTTTTTATTTTCTTTGGCCAATACGGTGTAAGATGCTGAACTCCGATTCTGATGGACTCACACGCGATTGAAACGAAAACAATTATATAAATAAATTTGTATAGTATCGGGAACGTATTTAGGGACGTCTTTTGTGATGTCATCAATTACGTCATTACTGACGTCTTTACTTGGCATAGGGTATTATACAATATTTTTAAATAGATACCGGGTATTAAGTGAAATTACTGAGATGAAATCTTTTTCAGACCTGTATATGTACTTACCGTAAAACAAAAATTGAAAGTTTTATGCACGGATTTTGTCGTCACTGACAGAGTTATTTGGAGTAAAATAAAAGTTATGTGTTCGTAAATACCTAAGTCGAATCAGTTAAGAGATAGTTCATAAATATTAATTTTATTTATTTACTATCTTTTAAGATAACCCGCCTCTTACTTACAAATCATTTTTTTTTTTTTTACATGTTAATAATTGCCCTAACAACATTGAACGTTTCAAAAACGTCCAAAATTGTACCACTAAATGTTTTTGAAATTTTGAAGCTCAATTATGATGGAAATTAAAATTTCAGTGCATTAGACAATAAATTTCAAATTTAACTTAAATCGCCTGCAACTACCGTCCTGTTATACATTTTGAACTCAACCAAAGCTCAAATCGAAGGTCCTTCCACGAGTTTTTGATTGCTTTTCGAGCCGATACTTTAACTTGATCCGGAGCCGAGCTACAGTTAAAAGAGTAGGAGCATGTAGGTCTTCCCAGGGTGAAAATTTTGGGTGTCCCGCGGGCCATTTCGGATGTACATACCTGATGAAGACGAAGAGAACGAGCCACGTTGGAACCCATTTATTTAACGGTGTGATCCACAAAAACATCTTTCCAACTTTTGGTACCCCAAAAGTGATTTTTTTTCGTTGATTCTGACGTATAAAAAAAATCGATGAAGTGAAAGTTATATAGGATTGCATCAAGATGGGCACGTTTACGTTTATGACCATCTATATTACCGAGACGAAGTCATATTAATATTTATGATAATACTGATACCATAGCTTTTTCGAACTGAAGTTAGCAAAAAATACGCTGATTCAACTGTTTGATCGCTTCAGAAAACCAAATTTAGAAAGTTAAATTCAAGAGATCAAGAGATAATAACGTGACCCCCACGACAGAATTTGTTGCGTGCAAATTAAAAGTCAAAAATTACATTCACCATCACTAGCAGGAGAAATAATTCAGAAACATTTATTGATCTTCCAACAGATCATGTAAAATTTCCCAGCATTGTTAATTTTTGAATAATGGAGAGGAAAACATTATCTATTATACAAAAAACCTTGCTTTACATGCTTACCCCTTATCCTATCTTAAAAAGGAGAATAATTTCGAATGAAGCCCTTTATTCGTGATGTAATAGGTCAGAGTCGAGATCACGTGATTCTCATTCAAACGACGTTCGCGGGTTATGAAAATAATTATTCTTAAGACTGAGGGCTCAGTACCATGGAGCGAAATAGAGCCGCGCAATAGACTCCGCGCAATAGAAAGAGCCAATCAGAGCTATTGCGCACTTTTCTATTTCGCTTGGCAGAATCCCACTCCAATCAGAGCTATTGCGCACTTTTCTATTTCGCTTGGCAGAATCCCACTATGGTCCCATGTGCAGGAAAGACCAGCGCGCAACTCATTTGAGCCGATGAGTGCGAGTGAGAGGTTCGACGTACTTTCTTCTCTCTCGCTCTTACAGGTTTCAATGGGTTGCGCGCTGGTCTTTCCTGCACATGGGACCATATAGTGGGATTCTGCCAAGCGAAATAGAAAAGTGCGCAATAGCTCTGATTGGCTCTTTCTATTGCGCGGAGTCTATTGCACGGCTCTATTTCGCTCCATGGGACTGAGCCCTACTAAGAGATAGATTAAAAAGTAGCGTATTACTTGCATTGACTTTTTATTAGGAAAGTGCAAACCACGCAAAAGACGATACAATAATTTTCTATGAGCCATTAATGAGATTCGTTATCAGGAAGGAAATATGGCGCTTTTTCCCTTAAAATTAGATGACAAAAAAGTAGTTTTGGTGGGACGATACCTTTTTTACTTTCGTTGGAGAACTGAATAAGAACTGATATTAATTTGGTAAATTGATTACTTCATAATATGAATATTATTTACTTTGGTTACTTTATTTGTTTACTTATTCTTTTAAATCAAGTTTTTTCTCGATAAATATGAAAAAAAAGCATCCCTCTCATTAAAAAGAACATTTAAAATTTCGCTTGTAACGTAAAAAAAGATGTGAATGTGCAACTTATATTTTTTATTCATCAAAAACATAACAAAACACGAATTTTAAGATTAGCACTGCTGTGAGAAGAGAACGTAATATTTCAGTCTACAATATGTATTTCCAATGAAGGTGTAAAAAGACGAAAGTTATTTTTTATTTATTGGTCCGACAAATTTTCCCAACGTTTTCAACATATAACCTTTTCAAACCCCTGTTTTTAATACTTCCGTAGATATGTAGTCGAAAAAAATGCTTCTTTTTTTGCGCGTCCAAAAATATTGGTCAGTTCCGAGATACAGTGACCACTATATGGGTGTACTTGAACCATACAGATATTATCTCTTATATGACTTGAACCGGTAGTAAACTCCATTTTCTCATAGTATTTGACGGTAGTAGACATTTTTTACATGGAAAAGTCTACAATTCTACATGTTTTGTCTACGAGTTGTAAGAGCACTCAAATTCTCGAACTGTCTATTTCAACCATCCAAAAGTCTAAGTCCGTTTTTTCGGTTTTAGGCAACGGATCTTTACCAAACTTTTTTTACATCGTCATCGGGCTAAAAGATGAGACACGTGTCTCGGAGTTTAGTCTAAAAAGCCTTTTTTCGTGAGATACGTCGTTGAATGTCGTTTGTACTTTTAACACTAATAGCAAAGCAGCAAACAATATGAGAGGGCCCAAACGTTGTTTAAATGACAGCAGAAATGAAGCCTATTGAATAAAAAAAACATTTGTTGAATTTCGTGAGCCCGATCGAAAGTTATAGTGAATTAAGAAAAATTATGAATTTCTAGTAATTATCCACAAAATCTCATTCTCAGCGATTTTTGTTTCTCTTTTTCAAACATCTGTAACTTTTAACCCGTGGAACATCGGTACCAGATACAGACGTGTTTTTTTGGAAAATATACTAAAATTCACCATTATTGAATATTGTATATCTGTTAAACAAATAACTTTGTGTGAAATCGCTTTCGTATTTGTTGAGGATATTTGCAATAAAAATACCGTAAAATATTTGTTTTCAACCAACTTTGATTTCAACAAATTTTGGTGTTGATTTGAATAAGTTGCGGCAGAATGACCCTTATAATATTACCCACAAAACACAGGAGACAACTGACATCATACAGATGGGACATTTCTAACAAGAATGAACTTTAGCACAGAAACTTAGCACTGCAAATTAGAACTGGCACTGACGATGATTCTAATAGCGATGAAGCACGTTGAAGCTGGAGAACG
>JAPYYV010023449.1:0-12115 GCA_030522625.1 Copidosoma aretas
TATAATTGAATTACTTATTTACGTTGTTACTGTCTATGATTCAATCTGAGAGATAATTTCATCTTAGTTAAAAGAAACTACACTAACAACAAAATTTATGTATTACAACGAATAATTAAAACATTGGAAGTTTGCCAATGCATGTATCTTAATCTTATGATTTCGTGATACATAAAGTCTGTTTTTACTCTTGATTTTTAGATGCATGAAATTTATAAACTTTTACTTGGTTATTTAATAAATAAAATTGTTATGGAAGCCTCGGATATTTATAAGCGTCCAAAGGTCATACAATTCAATAACCAAAGTTTTGAAAAGCAAAAGAAGTATTAACCATAAAATGGTACGGTCTCGGAAAAATTAGTCAAAGAAATTTACTCTTTTTAGTATTATTTATATTCTTATGGATTGTATCAAAAGACAAAAACAATTGTCAGGGATCAATTTTATTTGATTTCTGAAAAAATTCAGCACAAAATTTAAATGATTTTTAAGTATAAAACACCGAATGAAAAAAAAATTAAAGGGGGATCAAGCGTGAAAGACTTTTTATGTGGTATTATTTGTTTCATATTTTTTTTAATTACTGCCTAAGAAGATTGATAATGACCTATTTATAAAATGATATTCCATTTCACAAATATCAGGCTTTAATTTCGTTTTTGCATACTATTTTTGTATTATTTTCAAAGCAGATATTTCATAAATGAGGGAGTGTGATTTATTAGTGATCATGTGTATTTAATAGAGCTTTACTAGACCAACCGAATCATGGATGTTTTTCAAAAGTATTGTAAAAGCAGAGTGAATCCTGATCGCGCAAGGTAGCATAATGCGTTCGCATTAAGGGGGATCGAGCACTATGGGCCGTATCTAGTCGGGGCTCCTATGGAGGCATCTTTTTTTACAATGATATAATCTTAAATTGGCATTTTGGTTAATTAATTTTATTAGTTTTATGTTGATAAAAGCAGTAGGACAGATTTTGTAGCGTATGTAGCAAAAATATAACTCATTTTCAGAATCCATTTTTAATTGACGGTCAATTGTTTACATTTAGAATATTTTATCTCTACTGATCGAACGGATTGAATCGCATAGGATACTCGTTTTTTGAGTGGTCTGTCAAAAATTTCTGACGTTATTAAAGAATGACTATCGTTTCCGACCACTAGAAGCCTATCTTAACTTATACAAAAGTACAGATTTTTAATCATTAATATATTTTGAATAAATATGTTTAGCTGTTTTTTTTGACGTTATTTGAAAGCTTGAAACTTAATCAATGAGTGTACAAAATTTCATTAAGATCTGACTTTCACAAAATACGCTTGATCCCCTTTTAATTTTTTTTTCATTCGGTAAAAATTATTTAAAATTTGTGCTGAATTTTTTCAGAAATCAATTAAAATTAATCCCTGACAATTGTTTTTGTCTTTTGATACAATTTAAAAGAATAGAAATAATACTAAAAAAAGTAAATTTATTTGACTAATTTTCCAAGACAGTACCATTTTATGGTTAATACTTGTATTGCTTTTCAAAACTTTGGTTATTAAATTGTATCACCTTTAGACGCTTATAAATATCCGAGGCTTCCATAGCAATTTTATTTATTAAATAACTAAGTAAAAGTTTATAAATTTCATATTCACATTTTCAATATCACTGCTCAGATATAGTTTGCTGGACTACATCACAATTATGGTTTGCACACACTTGTTTTTTTTTTTGCATCATGTGCATGAATCGGTTGCTCTGCCCGATTCCTGCAATTGGGTGTTATTAGGGTATGATATAGAGTATTATTTCATATACTTTATTCCGATACCAAATATACTTCTCTGCTAACACTTTTAGTAAATAAATGATCTGCTAATAGACAGTGTAAGCAGGCGAGTCCATTTGGTTATTTAGTTGTAAGTGTTATATTTTATTTTTATTTCGTATTTTGCTCGCGTGTATGGGTATTCCGTTAACTGTTTCATCAGTTGTATTACTATTGGTCACGCTTTATTGTTGTACCTCTGTCTATGAGCCAAATAAGACGTGCGGGCAAAACAGAAAATCCCGAGTGGCTTTGAATGAGCGGCTTCAGCTGCAATCGGTTGTTTTTGACCATGTTCGACGATGTTGGAGGTCTTGGGTGAAAGGATTCGTCTGTATTTAGAATAATTTGTCTGTTTTCGGAAGGCTTCGGAGAGAATGTGTCTTTCAGGTGACGTCGGACATCTGCGGCTATAGTTAAAATGCGGGGGAGCAGGGGTGGGAATATAGGTATAAGACTCAAATACACGAATTAAGTGTACAATATAGGAATATATATATACATGCATTATAGAATCAATATCTTGGTAGTAAGAGCTACTTTTTTTCTACCCTCATGTTTTTTTATTGTACATTTGTTTATAAAATGGTTATCTTAAAACATGTAGAAGGGAGAAATTGGAATGAAACCAAATTATTAATTCATATGCATGAACTTATAATTAAGTTGTGTGTGTGTATTGTAGAATAGGTTATGAGGTGATGGGGGAAACGAAGGGGAGCTGACCCCACAAAAAATTGGGTTATAAATCACGTAAAAATGAACGAATAACTACGTGATTTGAGGGGGTGCTGTGGGGAGCCGCAGGTGAGCTGAGGGGCAGCGGGGGGGGGGGGCTAGGACTATTTTTTGTTTATACAACAATATAATATATGAAGATATATATATATATACATATATATATTCTGAGAAACAATTTGAATGCATCATTATTAGATTGCGGGCAAGGACTTTTATTAAGAACGAATAACAGAAGGATTGAAAGACACTCAGTGCAATCTACATCAATTATATTTGTGAATAGCCGTTTACTATCAAAACATTTTAGCGCAACATGTAATAAACTTTTATGCATGAATTTAAAAAGTTAAAGCAATTTCACACAATGTATATAAGTATATATTTAATACACGCAGTGATATGGTATTATACACATAATACCATATCACTGCGTGTTACGAGAAAGGTGCGTCATCACACCAGATCCGAAGCATATTTACTCTATATTGAAATCGAGTGACTTCTTTACATACCGAGCGTCTGCTCTTCCGAGTTGGTAACCGTAGGTTAGCAACTTGGAGACTTTATGTCTCGAAACTCGAAGTGTTTACACTCAATGCTTATTGGAGACCTCAAGCCTCCAATATCAAAGGAAGGGAGCTCTGATTTGTACTAGAGACATCGTGACAATTGTCTTGATACGTTGCTATACTGGGATTATTATACATACAAATTGGTAGTAAAAGAGCTCAAAGCTGTTGCTCTCCCTGACTACCAAACAGTTTGAGACATTCTACACCCAATTTTTTTTTTCGTGTGTGGATAATGAGACACCTACAAACCATTTGGAAAATACAAATGATGCGGGTCAGCTGCAGGGGATGGTGCAGGATGGCTGCAAAGGTTGTGTGGGGGGGGCATCAAACACTAACAAAATTGTTAAGAAGACTAAGTCGATGCAAGTGGTCATGGAAGGAGAGGGAGGTGAAAGTAGCCCAAGAAAATCAGGA
Source organism: Copidosoma aretas (assembly GCA_030522625.1). Lineage (NCBI taxonomy): Eukaryota > Metazoa > Arthropoda > Insecta > Hymenoptera > Encyrtidae > Copidosoma > Copidosoma aretas. The sequence continues at coordinate 3,559 of JAPYYV010023449.1, forward strand.
AAAAATATTTTAATGTAAAAACACGGGAGAGCAGAGGGCCTGAATAAAATGAAAATTTTTCTAAACATGTTAAAATTGAACGAAATACTACGTGAATAGCGCGAGGACTTGCAGAGGAGTCAGAAGAAACCAATTTAATCCCTCACAACGATATACATATCTTTCTGAATTATATAGTAATTTTTGTGGACCACCCTAACACCCCCCCCCCCCACCAAAAAAACCCCCTTCCGCCACAATGAAAGGGCAAATTCTGTTTTGTTCTCTAATACTTTTATCCAATTTAATCTGGGTAAGGCCCCCCCTCCCACAGCCCTTAACACTATTAAATCCACCCCCCATAAAATAGGGTAAAATTCGTTAAGTTTCTACGTTATTAATATTGGGTAGTATTCTGTAATCCCCTCCACAGCTCCGTCACAACCCCCCACAATAGTACATTACGATACTAGTGCGCGGTGAACGCGATTGACACACGCGTGTGTGAGTCGCACTTCCCCACGCACGGTGTATATGACTTTTCGCCACAACGTGCCCGGGGAGCTCGATTTAGAGCCATCTGTTGTGGCTCTGTAAAGACTTTGACTTACACACGCACTCGCACGAGTGTGTAACAGTGCTGGGTACGAGTTATAAAGTGCGTGTGTAAATCGAGGTCTTTAGAGCTACAACAGATGTCACTAAATGGAACTCCCCGCGCCCGACGTGTCGATAAAAAGATTTTCGAATATGTGCGGTGTTCATTGTGTAAGTGTGCGATGTGTTATCCGTGCAGACTGTACGCATATATGTATATGACGCATGAGTAACGCGAGATGCTGTCTACTGAGATCACAATGATATTGATTTTTCTGTACACCTCGTCCGAAAGTCGAATTTCCGGGCCGCGCAGCGGCCCGGCCATTCGACTTCCCGGCCGAGGGACACAGAAAAATCGTATACTGACCACGGCCGTAAGTAAAGAGGCCTCAGATCGTCCGTTTGTCATCCTCGGCTTCGCCTCGGACGACAATGTTCGGACGATCTGAGACTTTCTTTACTTTTACGGCCTAGGATCGTAATATACTATTTCTTGAAAGTCTCGAATACGTAGAACTTATATGAATTTTTTCAATATTTGTTATAAGTCATTTTGAAAAGAATGATACAAATGAAAATGATTGGGATAACATAGGCTCTTATAGAACGTAACCTCGATTTGTCGTTTACATGGACGAATATTTTTGGTAAATGCAAAGATATTAAGGAAAACCACACCTACGAATAAAGTATTGTTTCAAGATTTAGTGTGTAAAATTTGAAGTCCTGTTAAATTGCATTTTAAACAATGCCAACGCTAAATGTAAGTAAAATATTGAGTTCGTAGGGTGCCAGAGGAGGTGCGTGGCTGATTGGAGATGATCACATAACTACGATTTAAACGAAACTTGCGGATGAAAAAAGAAGACAATTATACTTGAACGTAATTTTCATTTATAGTTTTCACGAAATTGCGTGAAAGTTCCCTATGAAAATTTTCAGTTTAATGTATCCTTCATTGAAACACAAAAAAAGTCAGATTACATGATTTACTGTAATAATGCTACTGTACAGGTTACGTATGGGGATGGCGACCTGGCAAGCTTAGCTCAAAACGTGTATTTTTTTAGCCACAGACATCACCGGCGAAACTTTTGAATTTTATTGTATATCTTTCGAAATTTACTTAATATGGGTAAGTTTCTCATTGTTATTTTCACGTTTGAATACAAATTTTTGTTAAGAAATAACATGGAATTTCGGTTTTAAAGTATCAAGGGCTCTTTTTATGCATTTAACATGCCGATCAATGTGAAGTAAAAATAGTCAATAATGGTATAATAAGCGAATGAAAGAAAAAATCAATCGAACGATATGTCATCAAAAAATATTATGAAAGAGCGCGTGAGTGTTATCTGGCATGTCTACCCTATCTAAAGGGATCCATAAAAACCAATAGAAATTTTTATGTATTTGAATTGTGTCGGCTTTTGCACTCGGTTCACCAAATAAAATACATTAAAAATTTTTATTTGTCAAGGAATTCCACGTATGACTTTTATTAGTATTTATGAGGTTGTGCTGGCACAAATTTTCAGTGACTAATTTATTCCTTGTACTTATTGGTTTTTATAAGGTAATCCAAATTATGAAATTAAACATAAAATTGTATCGTGTTCTACTTGGTCACGTAATAGTGTGCGTATACTACGGTTTTTTTTTTGTATTGGCGTCTATAAGATTTGACAAATAAAAATAAAAAAGATGTTCTTATAAAAAACGTTTGGGGACAATTATAAATTTATAAAAATTAATAAAAACCAATTATTGTTTTTGCTTATTTGAATTAATTACAGCACAAATTAGATTTAATTATTAAAAACCCAACAGTTATTATAACTAATTTTTCTAAATATTTGATGAACATGTGAGTATTGGAGATTTGAACTCGGTAGCAGAAATTCCAAAGGTGGTGCCTTAATATCGATTAAGCCAAATCAATCTTTGTCATCCTCATGCACTTAAACCATATTTGAAGTATGTTAGACAAAAATTGTATTACACTGTATTCAGCGGTACTGTAACACATAAAAAAATGTGTAAGTCAAAAACATGTAAATCAAAAGTTTATTATTCTTTTTACAGTTTTATCTGTCAATTGCAATTCAGTTTTTCAGAAAGTACACATTAGTCTGGGATGGAAGTGTATCAGAAAATGCAACTCATCCAGGTCATCTCTAAGTATGCATGTATGGACTATGAATTCCAGTGAGGTTGTCTAGGTAATGCACCCCAGGAAGTTAAGAACCTTTAGCCTTTCAGGTATTAAAGTAGTCCGGGTATGAATATATGTCAAAGCCTTCGAGTAAGACGTCTGAAAGACCAAACGATCTTAACTTCCTGGAGCGCATTACCTGGACATCTTCGCTGGAGTGTACGTATACAAGAGACAATCTGGAAAAGTTGCATTTTCTTTTGTATTTCTATCCCAGTCTAATGTGTACCAGCAAGAAAATTTATCGTGAGTCACAGATGAAACCGTACAAAAAAATATTTCTAATTTTATTTTTTGAATCTTACGTTATTTTTTTTCTTTTCTACATTACCGAATATAGTGCAATACAACATTTTTTTTATACTTTTATAGTCGGCTTTTGCACTCGGATTATTTTATAAGATCATATAAATAGGCAATAAAAATGTTTGACAAGTAGATTTGTTGAATAAAATTTAGGATACCACATAAAATCTTATACTCTGCATTATTTTTTTCTATTTCTCATCTTTTTTTTATAGGCTTTGCCATGTTAAAATACATAAGAATTGTAAGGGATGTGATTTTCATATGAAATCGAATAAAATTTATATTAGACACCTTGAAACCGTATAAAAAGTCAAAAAATTTTGTTGTTTTTTATCGATTCCTTGCAATAGGGTAATAATGTACAAACAAAAATTTCAATAACAAGGGTATTCTGACGATTTTAAAGGGGTGCACCCTTTACAACTTTAACGCGTTATTTACTTCTTTAACGGTATTTACTTCATCACTGTCACAATTAATTGTTTGATGCCTCCAAGGCGAGCTCCGAGGTGTCATCTCAGTAGCCCCACAGATTATGCGCCTAAGCCACGAAGGTAATAAAAAAGTCATATCTCGACGTGAATGGTAAATTTTATCTTGGATAAACGAAAACCTGCGTACAGAAAGTGTAACCTCGTTTACCTTTTTATAATTTCTGTAGTTAAAAACATTCGATAGTTGAAACCAAATGATTCTCGACTCTATCTAGGTAAGTATAGGAACTTCAAACAAGGCCTCAAGCTCAAGCTCCGAGCACCAAGGGGTCCGAGGATCCGATCAGTGCGCGCGCACCATGTAGCCCTACCCACATGCTACTGATGCTTATATTTCTCAGTACTCTACAGTCTCCACACATCTTAATCCTTCGAGTCTCCGTCTCGGTCGCTTTTGCTCGGCTTACCGACGGTCACCCACACATCCTCGCCAGTCCCGAGAATTATAACTATACACTTGTTCGAAGAAAGTATCGGCATCGGGCAGTGGGCGGCGCAGGGCGCAAGTGCGAACGAGAAGAGCGAGACACTGCACGGACGCGGCCCTCCTCCTCCAGTCACGAATCGTCCGAGTGTCGCGCAGGACACCTCAGAGTCCGTCCACCGCGTCCTGACTCGAGAATATAAATAACACATTATATATCCGCTGACCCCGCGAACAGTACATCAACACACGTCCCCCGCCACCACTGCACTTGTGCCGCTTCGGGTGCCGCGCCGCATAATTGCCCTGGTTGGTACCACATTCTACATAAATATAGGTGTGTACGTTTACTTGACCATCAATCGAACAGCGTGTGAGTGTGAGTACGTCTTCTGCTCTGAGGGCTTTTAAAGAGCCTTAGGCGAGACAGGTGTATATATAATATACACACTCGCGGCTGTCTCCTCCCTCCCTTTCCCTGTCCCTGATCGGGCACGCATCAGGGCAACACGAAAATACGAGCCGTGATAGTATACTTACATTACACCGCGAGTACTTCTACCTATACTTATGGGAGATTAGCCCGCAAGTACAGGTACTTATTTCATTTTTCGGGGAATCCCACCAGGCGCTGGGTTACGGTCGTTTTGAAAGCAGTTCTTGATGAGCAGTTCTATACTTTGTTTTTGTTGTTGTTGCTGTTGTTGTTGTTGTTGATGGTGGTGTTGACATCAATTCAAATATACGTGTATACCTGAAGCTTGTGCGGAGAAAAAAATAGTGATTTTCTAAGAGAAGCACGCGTTCCGAGGATGATGCGGCTATCCGTGTGCTTCTTGGCCGTCGGTTTCTGCTGCCTCCTGGCAGCCTCCTCGTCCTCCTTCGTCGATGCTAAGGGGTCCAAGCGCAAGTTTGACGGAGACTTTGAGTTTGACGAAGAGGTGAGTACGCTGTAAAATTCCTATCAATGACATATCGCCAACACGTATAGAGGTATATGTATGGGTAAATAGTGTATATCTTTACTTTTGCACTCCTTAAAACGATCTTCTCCTGTGGAGTTTGTAATAATAGCGCACGTCATGCGTAAGCTCCATAGTTTTTTATACTGCGCTGTGAGGAAGCTGTTATGTGTGGGCATTTAATACACAGGAATCTAAGTACAACGTACGCTTTGTGTGTGATCTCCGCTGGTAAGCTTATTTGCTATTGTCTATTACATAGTTGTCAGTGTTGTCACTCTTACGTATGAGTACTCGCATTGCAGAGGGTTCTTCTTCGCGTTATATTCGACTCGCCTCACTACCAGCCATCAATATAACCGATACATAACATTCTATTGTAATATGATAAATTATATTAAAATATCATGTACTGTAATGTAATGAGTTTTTAACCTTATCAATATAATGAAACATCACGCATATACTTGAGCGCTGGTTGTTTGGATAATCTGGTTTTTGATGAAATTCATTTAATAAGTCCAGAAAGTTACTTGTTTCGCGGTATTGCAAGATTGGTTAAAGGTATACTTTCGTCAAAAGCACAAGATTTTTTTTTTATTTTGCCATCGTTTTGGTTTAAAAACCAAAGGTATTACGTAAAAATGTCGGCATACTTTACGAATTTTTAATGTTTTCTTATTTCACGTGATTTCACATCTTATGTTTGATAATTTAATAACAAAAAAACTGACTCTTTTTAGCTTTGTACTCAGCACATCAAAATAAATAAAAAAGTTATAGTAACCTAATAAACGATAATCAGTGTTGAGTCAACGTTATAAATAATAATTTTTACGATGGATTTTTCACTATAAATATTACATAGAGAATATATAAAAAACTTTATGAGTAGTCGTAGCTCAGTTAGCTAAGGTGTAAGTCTTAGTCAGTTGCGGTACGGCTGCTCAAATGAGGCGCGGGTTGGAATCCCGGTCGGGGCAACTTGGAAATTTTTTCAGAATTTTTCTGACTGGGATTTGTTCCCAAGTCTCGTGGCTAGTTCTGCAACACAGAGCGACCCGGAGATAGACTTCGAGGGCGCTCTAGATAGGTGCGGGACTAGTTGAGGAAGTGTGGGGTTCAGGGGTGGAAAGAGGTTCCGCACCACAGGGTGACCCGTGGGCGCTTTGGGTAGGTGTGGGATTAGTTGGGACTATAGAATGGGGTAGTTCAGGGATCAGTTGGGAGAAAGATGGGACAGGGGTTACGGGCAATGCCAGGGACTTTAGGGTAAAAAGGATGACAGTTAGGGTTAGGATCAGCACCCTCCACACCACGGTAGTAGAGAGTGCCCGTAGGGCCGTCCAACGGAAAACAAGGTATAAGTGACAATTTGTAGATATCGAGTTTTTCATACCAATCGATTTATGAGACAATTTTACATTTAACCGCGCTGTCAAAAACTTTTTATTACTTATTGGTTAAGCGCACTTACCCTTTTTTTTCGTGGAAACGTCAGTGAGCGCTGACTTCGATTCCAAACTAAAAAAGGGTAACGGCAGCAGGCTGCACTTACCCTTTTCCTCTGTTGGAAATAACGTGAAATCAGATACCGTAAGTGACAGCTATACATAATTTACATAATTCTACTAACTGTATTCATTTTTGAAAAATATGATGATTAAAATCATTACTTAATAATTCTATATTTAATTAAACTTGAATTCAGTGATTGAATTTTTAATATTTTACCATGCGTAACTTTTTTTTAGTCTTTTTCATTAAGAAGATGCTTGATTGAAAGTGTTTTATACATGTAAATCACTAATGGTAGTACTGTCGGTACCTCGCTAGTCAAGATTATGATTTTGCTCAAAAATCAATGACGTGTTATACTAAAACTGCCACGACTTGAATAATCATTTATGGAAACTTATGAAAATATGGATAGCTTATTCTTATTGCATTTTATTACTAAGAGTCTATGTCAAAGGTCAATAAATAGTTTTGTGTAGCCAGAAAAAATTCAAACATACCAAAAAAAATTTTAATCAGAAAAAGTATGTGGCAAAGTTTTAAAAAACCAGGAATTTCTTTATATAGTATTGTTGATCAATATCTTGACACTACGTGGATAAGGTTTCAAGGCTTTAGAATAAGTAAAAAAAAATCAAGAAACAGTTTATTAAAGAAATATTCTGCTGTAACACGTATTTTGCCTCGTTTTTTTATTCAATTTTCTTCTCTTATAGGTACCCAAATAGTATTTTAAAGAGCTGAAACTGATTTTCTTTCCTGTTATTTTTTGTTTATTTCATACGTCATTTTTAGGGTGATCAGTTAAAATATGTGCCTACCCAATCGATAAAAGTGTGTTATGGATTTTTAAAAATCACATATTTTATAGTATATCGTGCATTTGCCTTTCAAGAACGTGTGTACAAAGTTTCAGATCAAAATATTAATAAGAAAAAATTTGAGAAGCAATTTAGTTAAAAAGTTCCTAGCCATGCTACGCTGTAGCACGTGTTTTAGTCTACTTTTTTTGCAAAATTATTACTAACTCAAAAAAATGAGCAATAACCTTGGTGACCTGAAATTCTAATCTGTTCATAAATTCACGAGCTTTAATGTTATGTGTCGTTTGTTATTGGAACTTGCCTTAAAATATTTATTTTTAATACTAAACACGAGAAAATAATATTTTCTGTGTTATTTTCCGTAGGCAGTGAATTTTCTCACACTCTTTGTTAAAAATAAACAGTTTAAAGCTAGTTCCCGTAACAAGGGAAAACATGCGTTACAAGAGAATCTTACATTTTCAATACATTGTGGTACATTAACTATTCCATTTTTATTTATAATGACATATTGATCACAGCACAAGATATCTCGTCACGCATTTGTCGTTTTCATAAAATTTATAAGTTTATTTAAGTATCATTTAATGTATACCCAATCAGGGCTTATTGTAAGAAGAAGTTATACTAAAATTGGTAGTTACCAACTCAGTTTCGGTAGTTATACAAGCTATTTTCTGGTAGTTACAAAATATTAGAATAATGCTTCAAAAGCGTCTGAAAGAACTTTTACGAAACTAAACTATTATTATTATCATTTCGCATTAGGAATTCGAAAATTCATAGCCACATGTACACCTGCATGCCATTTATCTCTATCCTGGGCTACCTCAATCCAGTTTTCACCTTCCCATTGGTTGATTTCTTTTATCATTTCTCTGATTTTGTCTTCCCAACGTCGCTTTGGTCCACCTAATGGTCTTTTTCCTACTTATTTTCCTACCATAACTTCATGAGCATTTCTACAGTTGTTTGTTCTCACATCACTAGCCCATATTAATCTATGAGCTTTTTGACTTGACATCAGTGGTGGGCAGCGTATTTTATGTCGTGTAGTAAACTCGCGTAGTATGTATGTAATGTAATTTTTAAATTCATTTACGACGTGTAATTTATGTCGTGAATGCATCTACATACAGCACCTAACCTTTTATACTTTTTTTCTGGGAGGGAACATATATTTTATATAAAGGAAACATATATTTTATATAAAGGATTGTTTTCGAAAACCA
>JAPYYV010023456.1:0-10145 GCA_030522625.1 Copidosoma aretas
GAGTTTACACCTTCATAAAAATAAATTTCAGTAGTTTTTAGACCAGACTTTGATTTTAAAAAAGAATTACAGCGATTAGACAACCTTTTTTTCTACCGTTATTTACTTTTTAAATAAATAATAATTTTAACTTTTTAAAATGGATTTGGAAAAGTTATTGTAAGGATCATAACACTTATTTAACATTACCTACACAATTACGCACCATGCACAAATATAATGAACAATAGACTTATTACTATAAAAAATAGGCCAAAGGTCCGCAAATTTTTCAAACAGTCCCTCCACTTTGATCATTATTCTGCAGCTTAAGTAAAACACAAATTTTGTATGATGATGGCAAGGCACGTATTGTCTGGCAATGCACATGTTTATACATATATATATACATATATATATATATTTTTTTTTTATATCATAATGCTATACGTCCGGCTGCTTATGAGAAGGGCACTACTCAGGTCACTTAGCACTTGGGACAGGGAAGGAAGAGGTATGGGAGGGGGTAGGGGGTGACTAACAACCGTTGCGCATTCGCTCAGGACGAGTCCTGTGGGGTGGGGAAGCCACTTGGTAAAAACCCAGCCCGGATCGGCCCGGTGTATTGCCTGAGTTCCAAACGGGAGTCTATGTCCACATCTGGGCATAGGCACCAGGACTGAACTCCTGCACATCTCCCGATCGCGTTGTCTGCAATGGCAGAGAAACAGTTAATTGATCCTCGAAGCCAACAGTAAAGGCGAAACGGCGAGACTCGAACGGCCACCCATCCAAGTACTAGCCGCGCCAAATGCTGCTTCGTGCGCTGCATGCGTTGATCGAGCTGTGTGGAGTAGATGTTACTGCCTGAGCTTTTAATTCAACTGCACCGACAACAAAACACGTTTACTGCTTGCAGGCAGATAATTTTATAGACTACTTCTATGTGTGTATACATGATACAAAATATTTAATACGTAAAAAAAAGTTAAAAAAAAATTAAATTTGTTTTTATTTAAATTACGACGTATTGCGTTGTTCAGTTACAATTGATTATATTAATGACTTGATAAATTATTATATGAATTTTTAAACAGATAAGTTTTTTTAGTTATTTGGTTCAAATTTTTTACATGATTGAAGCTCTTTTATTTGCAACACTTCAGACAGAAAAGAAGTCAACTTAGATTTTCCCGCTTAAAGTTACATTATAAATTCCGAGTTGTACTCTTCTTCGTCTGGGGCGTCGATTAGGTTACTATGGGTGGCTATAACTTTTTCAGGTCTAGGGGCGTTATCAGTCATAGTCCGCCACTGCAGCTGGTTATCCGAGTGATGATAATGAGATTATTTCAATCATTGAAGAGTGGCTTGAGAGAAAATATATGGATCAAAGATAAAAGTAGTTTTAAGCTAATATCTACACGATTGTTGACGTAGTTTGACGTGAGCTTGGTGAAACTAAAGGTTGTAGTCAAGGTCCTCCTAGAATTGGCTTTGAACTTGGTAAAAACGAACAGTACGATAAAGAACATAAATGGTTGTCTTATAATACAACAGCTGTTTAACCGTAATATTCGTAATATATTTTCTCAAAAAAATATTAAATATTAACCAAAAAATGGATACTATAAAAGAATCCTAATTATTCAAACAATAATTTAGGGACATATGTGATTGCGAAAGAACCTAATAAGCCCGCCTGATGCAACTATTCACGGCAAAAGTTTAATATTTAAGAGTTGTGTAAGACATGACAGGCTGATCTCTAGGAAAAAAGGTCGTATGCTCGTGAAAATAGGGGTTATGGGTACACTCTAGGTCCAAAAGAATAAAAATTAGCTATTTAATGATTGGATTGACTATTTAACTCTTTGTAAAAGATAAATTTAAGGGAAAAAAAGTAACAATCAACCTGATCAATTTCTTATAAAGAGAAAAATAGTCACTTTAACCTTTATATCGCCAAATCTAATTCTTTTGGACTCACAGTGTGTATGCTTACAGATATAGATATATTTCCATATTACGTTTAGGCAGTACCAGCAATACGATAACAGGTGATGATGTTGCGGTAGCTATAAATACTATATCATATCAAGGACGAATACTCTAAAAGTTTGCACACTGACGAACGTTAGGAATTGTACAAGAAAATATCTTATGATCCTGTTAAAGAATACGAAACCAATATGTACTCTACCTACAGTAATGTTACAGCAGCTATATGTGGAAGATTTTTTCGTATGCTCCAAAATAAAATTTTGACACACTCCAGCTTTCATAGTAATTATAAATGGTTAAATTTTTTATCTAATATGTTGGTAAATACAGCAATCGAAAGCATCGAACATTAAGTGTAAGACCGACAAATGTGAGTACGACACATGAAAAATAAATTTTGAAAATGTACTTCATCACCAGTATTGTAAACGTAGAGAGATCAAAATTTAATGTTGGAGATAAAGTACGTGTAAGCCAACTGAATAATATTTAAAAAAAATCTTATACGCTCAATTGGTCAACGGAGATATTTACAATTATACAAGTGGCAAGAACAAGTCCGATAACTTATCATCTAACAAATTATAAAAATGAACAAATGGCTGTTGTTTTTATGAAAAGGAACTATTAAAAGCCACATAATTTATTGTCTACCTTGTAGAAAAAAGTATTTTAAAAAGGGGAAATAAGGTGTCAGTCAACAGGAAAAATTTATTAATATGCTGTTTTGTATCTTAAATCTCGAATTTGATTTGGGTTGGATAGGAAATTCAATATCGATAAAGTTGAGTTCGTTTTTAAATTCTTTGTACATTGTGACGCGTTTAGTACCTTCCTAACTCAATGTATAGCGGATAGTACAGCTCACATAAGACATTGTTCATTATTTTTTTTTACATTGGTGCATGCTTGTGTTTACTTAATACATTTAGGGAAAGGTACATATGATCGACCTTTGATACGATTTGTTTCATTTATATTTATATTCGAATTCGCTATTGTTTGCATGTTCCAAATAGAATCTCTATCTTATATCACCTTAATACTATGTTAAAGAGGTTGTTGAATGTTCTCTTGCAACCAAGTATCTATATAAGTAGGAAAATATTCAGGATACTGAAAAACCTCTTATCTGATTTGCAAGATAATTAGTGGACTTTTCAGAACGATTTTTGGACCTTTAGGATCTCTCTTTCAGGGAAAGACAATACAGGGCAAGCTCATCAGTAAAATTACTATCATTTCAGCAGTTGGTACGGTAAGGTGAATAATTAATTGGAAGAGATACTTTCATTAATTTGATGCCTGTCGGGGTGTGCTTAAGTCAAGATCGCTGTGCTTTGTAAGTAGAACCCAGTAGAACTAAGTAGAACCCAGTAGGATGAATTACCATATCGTCTAAGGAAAAAATTGCACTAGTAGCCCGGATGAAAGACTCGCATACTTGAAGGAAAAGGGGGGGGGGGGGGCCGCGGAGTTTAGGAAAAAATTAAATAAAAAAACATCCACAGGGGCACAGAAAAAAATTTTTTTAAATATTTATCTACGGAGGATTTGGGTGCAATGGATGATGAGTTGATAATTTTTTCACATTACTTGTTTTTTAAGGAATGTATCACAAATCATAAATCGTTTTCAAATTACAAACAGGGCAAATGAAACTAATGAGATACCTAGAATCAAAATATATTACGATTGCTCTATAACAATTTATTTTTGTTTTGCATAATTTATTTTTGTATTTACTTGCATTTCTAAAACCATATACTAAGAGTATATGTCGAAATTAACATGTAAGCCACTATTGGAGTATCAAAATTTCAAAGTATGATTTTATAGATTATTGTCTACAATTAATGGAATCTGTTCTAAGAGGGCTTATTTATTTTGTCTCTACGAAGGACATCTGAAATATTCGGCGGGAAACCCAATATTATACCTTTGGAATAAGTACAGCAAGTAAAACACAGCAGGGCCAAAATGTAATTGTTGCTTTGTTGCAATTTAAGCTTGTTTGTTAGTTATGTTACAGTAGTCTTTCAAGAAATTATTTAAAGTAAGCTTGCGTTCCCTTAGTTTAAGCCCTTGTTTAGTCAAAAATGTTAAACTGCACTGCAGTTATGAGTAATTTTTTATAGTATTTTTGACATCCCAAATTACTACAGTATATCCTTTAATTCAATATCTTTATAATCAGAGGACCTGAAATACAAATGTTTGTTGCATGCTCGAATCATTATCCCTCATTTTTTTTATTATTACTTTATTACTCACCTTTTGAATAAGTCATGAAAATAAGTAGAGAGATAGACATATAGTAGTTAAAGCTCGAAGCAGATATCCCTATATCGTAGGTTTGGATGTTAGAAACTTCCGACAAAAGACAATGCTGCGAGCACAACGCTCCAACGATCTTAGCTGAATATAATCAGTCTGTGACTGCACGTTTTTGGTTGGACTTTGCCCGTTTATTTAATTTATATATAACGTTTAAAAGTAGTGGATGTCACTCGCGACTGACACAGGCGTTTGCACAATCAAACATATATTAGAGTAAATAAGCAATCAGTTTATTACTAACTATAAAGTTTTCTATTACTTTTGATTTTGATAAAATTATGCCTTAATAATAAGCCAATAGGGGTAGGGGTCTGGACACCCTTACCCCCCCCCCCCTCTGCCGTGTGTCTACGCCACTGGTAATCCCCTATAAAAAAACTGTTCCTACATGATTACCGCAAGGTGGAGTGGAAGAATCATGTTATATATTTTATCTAAGAATGAAAAGACATACACTAAATTTATATTTAAAATAAAAAAAAAATTGTAATCAATGATAGTGATAAAAAGGACTGCAACTGTCAAGGAACCAAAGGACATGGATAATCATGAGAAATATCGGTAATTAATATAGATTATAAGAATAAGCATAAAACGTTCTATTGATGAGGTTTAATACCTATGGACAGTAATGACAATAATTATTTGGAAAATATCATAACCAAATATACAAAAACCAAAAAAAATATTTACTATGTATTACAAGTAAATACATACTCTTATAAAAAATTTTTGTTAATCGTGAATCAAATGAGTTGAGAGGTGTTGAAGTAACCCAATAAATTGACAATGAATTAACAATAGTTGTTGACGACTATGTAAATATATGAAAAAGTATTAGATTCGTGTCAAGGAGTTGCTGTCTGTTAGCTGCTGTTAAATTTATAGTCCTTTTCTCTGATGTTTTTGATTAAAAACTAATTAACATTAGTTTCCCCAAAATAGAGTCTAATTGTTTTTTAATTATCTAGATAGTCTCGAAATCGACCTTTTTGTTTAGTTCTAATTATTTCTCAACTTGTCAAATGTTGTTTTACAGTATGGTGGGGTATATTTATTTTCTGAAGATATATTAAGGTATTAAAATTGAGTAAAAAAACATGTTACTACAAGTATACTAAAAACTTCCAATATATATATAATTGTATTAATATTTGTGAACAAAATATAAGTGTCAGAAATGTAGAGATAACTGAATTAGCTTTTTAGGTATTGAGAAGACACGACTAATTGAGAAGATTGACTACTTTGTTGATATTCTGGACTTCTGGACATCGAACAATATATTCATACTTCTGGATCTAGGTAATACTTCAGTCGTAGAAACAGCGAATTGCAGTATTTTATTTTCAACCACCATGTAGTTGGTCAAAGCTTTTCGATGAAAAGCGTAAAGTGAATGGGTGGCTAAGAAATGGCTTCTACGGAATACCTTGAAAATTAGATCATCATCGCATACATACACATCGCCTGATGTAAGCTGTTCAAAATGCGTCGAAATTGAAGAAGTGATTAATTAAGAGGCACTGAAAAATATTATAAACACTTGTACTCATGTTAATAATTCTATCCATCAAAAAAAGTTTGAAATACGGAGAGGATGCGGCTTCCACTATATTCTTCTTTCCATCATTAGCATTTATATTAAGAACATTTAATTCAGTTATCCTTGAGAATTCAGGACTAAGTATAGTTATTTTATACTTAAGCTCAGTCGGGAGAATTATTCTATACCCTACTAAATAATCCTCAAAGATTTAGGATACTTCTCAACCTAGTCGATAAGGTCATGTATAGTATTAAAAAATTATAAGACGGAATGATGAGGAATTTGACTCAACAAGTATAATTATCTTGGACTGCTACCTCAGCTTTTGTCGTCTTCTGACTGATGGCTCCACCGGCTTTAATGGAGGTCATGTCAGAATTTTTCGTATCGGTGGGAACAGAATTATCTAAAACGTGAGAAGGTATAGCTATAGGTAAAAGGTAAAAGTCTGCATATAGGCATATATTGATGCATATAGGTAGAACTATAGGATAGAGAAGGAGTAGTACTAGAGGAGCTTACCTAGGAAAATCCACAATCAAGCATCAAATATAGGTGGTGGTGGTGCGTCAGTTGGATTTAATGGTGAAAATAGGACATTGATGCAGGAGATAAAACGGCCCCCTGTACTGATGTAGCAGCCATCACCACCAGTGTCGTCGTTGATACCAATGACTGGACGATGACCTGGGCCGGTACCTGATTCAGTATGGCAGCCGATGCTAGAGAGCTTGGTGAACTGATGAACTCAGGGTTTGCCAGGTTGCCCTTCACCGACATGCGGTCGAGCTAAAATTATGTTTCTCTGCTATCAATTTGTATTTATAGAGCCTTCGACAATCGAAAATTTAGAAAAGGATGGCTGTAATTGGTAAAGACATCACGACTAGTCTTAGCCCTCCATTACTTTGCGGAAGAGTTCTCCAAATATTCATTGTCACTACCTGGCTGGCAACTACTTTAGTAAAGCTGTTATTTCACGAAGAGATTTTCAAATATCACGTCTCCACCTAGCGGATAACTATGATAGTGAATAACAGATAGTAGTCATACAAATTCGTAATTTTGAATTTTAATTATTTTGAATTTTTAAGATTCAAAGTTTACAAATTGTTTCGTTTTTCAATTTAAATTTTTGGTGTTTAAGTTAATTAATTTTGAATTTTAATTTTTTAGATCTATTCTTTGAATACTTTTTGTTTAATTTTAAAATTCGACCAAGATATTTTTTGCCTTGGGCCTTCAACGAACCAGAAAAAAATAAAAACAAATAGTTCCTGAAAATCTAGTCCAGGATCCGAAACCTTGACCTCTTGAATATCAAGATAATATTTAGACGACTGAGCTCATGCGATCGTATCTCGTCCGATTCCGATGATATTTGGCACTCAAACTGAGCGCACTTTAAAAACCGATCATGCAATAGTATAATAATTTAAGCTCCTGCTATATCAGTCCAGGCACACTGCGCTCGGGCTTACAAAGCTTATTAACTATAACATGTTAGCAATTTAAAGAAAAGGCCGTCGCGGGATGCCTGGAAAATGTAAAACATTAAAACTCATGCATGCGAAGAATGTTTATTAGAAAAAATGATACATTGAAACAAATTTGAAAAAATAGTCATGCTGTTTTTAAAGTGTAAAAAAATTATATTGTCCATGACAGTATATCATAAAATAGAGGGGAGGAGGTAAGTGCAAAGGCTCCATAAAAATATAAGAATAAAGAAAACAAGCGGGTGTATTATGCTATAGCAAAATTGAGTTTAACGGGGCATCTATCTTTGTCTCGTAGAGCCATAAAATTAGCTATCGTAACCTGCTTACTCATACTAGTAGTCTAGCCAATAGCGTGGCTCTGCTAGATAAAGGCAGGAACCCCCGTTATACTTGATTCTGCTATCGCTGCCACTTATAGGCTTGCATAGCACTTGTCCACTCTATTCTAATATCTCTACAAGAGGCCCACTTCTTTTGATCCACCCATGAGATTTGCAGCCATGTCGACCACGACGACTACGACCCCCGCGTTTACCTCACCTATAATGGTGGCGTCGTTTCAAGATCGTGGATCCAAGTTTTCACTACAAGGCCAAGCTAACCTCCGACTATAGGGAGAGCTTTTGTCAGATAGAAACGAGCCGATCAACTTAGAGCTGTTTAGAATGCTTAATAGCCTAGAAACTTTTAGTCGCTCTGAAACCCGAACGGCCGCGGCCAGGGCAACAGTGCCGAAAGTTTCAGGCACCTTGGCAACGATGGGCCTCAATCAGGTGCGCCATTTTTCTCGAATTTTAGTAGGCCAATTAAGGTGCTGCTTAATGCAGCAGGCCTACGCGAATTTAGCGAATTAAGGCAGCCACAAAACCAGCGAACAGTTGTGAATCTGGGAGTGCGTGAGTTGTCGGTCTTGTTCATACCAGAGCCACACCCTCTCCAAGATACGGTTAAACAAGAAAACTGGATTTGCGGACGCAAGTTGAATATGGATCGGAGTCTTTCGCTATAGAAAGGCCCGACGCCACAGTATCGCATATCCAAGGTGACTAAGAAAAGCGCGGGACGAGTTGCCGCTACGACAGAGAAACTTCCGGGTAAAAATGCGAACAAGAAGAAAAGTCAGGGAAGGGCATTCGAGAAGCCGAGTACTGTAATTCCTTCGCCGATCACCCGGGCTGTTACGACGTCGATCTCGACGTCACATTTGTCGAATCCTGCGTATTTACCCTTTCTTGTATCGATGCCGTGCAGTTAATGCAGCCGAACGTTGCGCAAAATTTCGTGTCACCAGGGCAGAATGAAGTGCCGAGGACCAGACTGCTTGGGACGTGCAGAGCTAGGCTCATGCTTATTTTAAATTCGGGGCCCCTAGTGCCACGAGACCCGCATATAGCTTACCCACACCACGAGTAGCCCTACACTAAACTTTATTATATTTTTATATGTTAATTTTTCCCCTTAACATCACTCTTGTTATTTAGTCTCGTTTATGATGTGAGGACCATAAGGTGTGTTAGTATCGATGACCAAATTTCATCCTTTTCCGTGCTTTTCAAACAGCCGCCAAGTTTGTTCCTTTTTTTACACGATTTCATTGGCTACTGTTAAAGCTGTCTAGAAACAGATATTTTTTGGAAAGGCGTACGATTGGCTCTACGGTGGGAGTAGAACAAGGTACGAGACAACCAGAATTTGGTAACTTCTGTACCTTCTAATTCACGCCATGTTTGTCTTAATTGTACGTCGTTTAATTGGCCAATAAGCTAAAATGACTAACTTTATGAAGAAAAGAGAATGGTTGATTGTTGGTAAGATGCGCGTAAGTACACCTGTCTTACCTTCACTATGATTGGCTCAACATTCTGGCAGATGCGCAAATAATATACCTTATAACTCTAACATCCTGGTCTCATCACTATCAACTGTCGCGTGAAATAGTTTTGTTAAGAACGTTCCTAATGGCATCTTACGTTGCGTCACGGGACACTCTTGCTCCGGATTATATAGAACGCGCGTTCTAATGCAAAGTAGAGTATTTTATCGTTACCTGGTTAAGACATATCAGCCAAGTCTCGAGTAAGAATCATACCGAATTCTGAACAGGATTTTAAGTGAATATCCAACGAATACTATGTGATTCTTGAGTAAATCCCACCTAAAAATCAGGTTATTTTCATGTTCCATATAAAATCACAGTATAATTTCACCTAAAATGTATTGAGAACTATTCCTTAAACTATAGATTGATAAAGATTCTTTGATTGCAAGTTATTAAAAATTCTTATCCGTATAAGATGATGCAATATAATCGAGTAGAACAAATTATGAAATATTTGTCAAATACATAATTTTAGAGAAACTATTTTTATAAGTTCTTTATTACAAACAATATATACTTTATAAGAACAGTTAAAATTACTCTTATTAGTACATATAATTTAAGTCGTCTGACACATGCATAGTTTTACTTTTTTTTTTAGTGTTCATAAGTTTAAATCTTACGGAACAAGGACTTATGTACGGGATGTTTTAGTATTGAAATACGCTCCTTAACGAAATCCTGCTGAACAAAACCATGTTTAGCTTTTTTTTTTTTTTATATTCATCATCGCCCCCTAAAGGGCTCAGACATGGCGTTTTGACAACCATTGTTGTATTATGCCATATGGTACATAAGCACGGTTTTATTAAGCGGTTTTTTTATCGGTAGGGTAGGAACAGTGGGTTAGGTACAAGAACGATTTCCACCCTGGGAAAAAACTTTTTCATTT
>JAPYYV010023475.1:0-13087 GCA_030522625.1 Copidosoma aretas
AATACAGTCTGTAGCTTAAATAGTACCGGAGTTATGAATATTTGAAAATCCCTCCTACAGCCCAAAATCACCGAAATCGCGGAATTTTAATCCTTTCTAACGTCCAAAATATTGTGAAAAAAAAAAAAAAAATTACGTGTCTCTTTTTTTTCAATATAGAACCCGTTAAAAAGTTTCAGCAAAATCGAAAATGTGTCGGTCAGAAAGGTGTTCGGCTTGTAAAAGAACGTCCCATGTATGTATGTACGTTTTTAGTCATATCTCGGAAAGTTCTTTACTGATTTTGAAAAAATATGGTCCTTTTTTGAAATTTGTACAACATATTTTGGCATACAGAATACCTTAAAATATATATATCCATATATATATATATATTATAAATGCATTAGTTTAAATAATATATTCCTTTAAATGAGATTTATTTTGAAAAATAAGATTGAGTAGCTTTATTAAAATAATAATGTAATAAAATCATACATTTCAGAAACTTGAAAATTGGTAACCATCTTTGACCTATTCGATTTTTATAAACGGTTTTTCATGATTACTCTGGCAGAAAGTTCTCGATTAATGTTTCAAAATGATTGTGAATATGTTATGTCTGTGCATAAGTACACGATCAGTTAAGAGCTAATGTAGGAGTAGAAATTAGAACTTCAAGAATGAGTGAGTTATGATATCTGCGTATAAATGTGTAATCCGTTCATGCGTATTTTGATCTGATAACTTTTACTGTTTGCATACGTGTTTTCAAATGTAACCATGTCAGTCTGCTGCAATCTTCGTAACAGTACTGTTGTAAGTATAGATACTATAACATTTTAATATTAGAACTATTTATCATACCTTTTGTCGAATATTTCTTTTAAATGTTATTAGACTTGTTCGTTGTCGTAATTACTGTTATCATATTTATAGTATGGTTATTTATATAGATATTTATAATGTAGTAGCATTATATGGCCCTTATTATTGTTGTACATGTTGTGTTGTATTTTCTGTTTTTCTAATAAAGTAAGCCTGATGAGGTTGGCGTTTAAACCAACGAATCGTTGCTGAAAATGAAGATCTTAAAGAGTTCTAATGTCTACCCCTACATTAGCTCTGAACTGATCGTGTGCTTATGCACAGACATAACATATTCATATGAAATATGGGGAGCGGATCGTACTATTCAAATACCACATATTTAAAACAATTGTTTGCGATGGAATGTCAAAACACCTTTATTTTAAATTACAAACTTTTCCTGTAGTTTTTGTCTTTATTTAGTAACTCACAAAATTTTTTATTTTATTTTTAAATTGATATAATCTTTTGTGTTTTAAAAATCCTTAGATTGATTTTAATGATCATTAGTAGATATATATATTTTTAATTCGTCTCTTTTTCTCTAGAGGCATTTTTTTCAGCCCTTAAAAAAGTTATATTGCACGAAGTTGCATAATAGAAGTAAAAAATTTTGTATTTGATTGGAAATTGAAACTATTTTTTGGAAGGTATGCCGATAATTGGCAATAAAACAGTTGGTACATTGACGTAAGCCTCCTACATAGAAAAAAAAATTGAAAATAAAATAATGTTAACGATGTATACTTTTAATTACAGTATGACCAAAATAAATTTTTTTTGAGAAATATGTATAAGGCAGCTTCGTGCCAATAAATTTGAGCGGTATCGTAATCTGTCGATCTTTAAGACCCATAGATAAGTAAAACTACTGTATGAAACCGTACATGAGCCTTTACACGTTGGCAAGCGTAGAAACACCGATGAAAAATATGCCTGGAATAAGAAATAAATAAATTGTCTGCGGAGATGTGAGAAGGACGGAAATAAATTTAGGGGTTCGGAGCTGAATAGGAGCTATACTACGTTCAAGTTACATTTCTGCTGCCTCGTAGAGGATCGTACACTATTTTAGAAAAATGTTCATCTCTCACTGTATGTGCGTGTGTGTGTGTGATCAGTTGTATCTCAGGATTACCCCGACCAATTTTGTCTCAGCCAGGCTTCTTGTTTCTGTTTTTGAATACCTAAAAACGTTGTTGTAGAATATTTTCCGGTAGAAAATCTTTACGATTATAAAATTTCTAAGAGAAGAACGTTTTTTAATTAAAAAAAAAAAAAAAAAAAAAAAAAAAAAAAAAAAAAAAAAAAAAAAAAAAAAAAAAAAAAACAAAAAGTATTAAATAAATAATAAAAAAAAAAAAAAAAATAAATAAAAATACTAAAATATTATTTAACATATTATTTTTGGTCTTAAGATAATTCTCACCGCTGAAAAATAAAATTCTTATTTTATCGATTTGTTATATTTCGATTTTATCGGTATCGAAGAATCGATTATTAGAAAAAAGAGCTATTTTGAAAGTAAACGTTATTTTAGAGTATTTTATAGCAGGAAATCATGCAGATCATGAAATCGCTTGAAAAATGAAGTTTGCGGATGAAGAAAAAAAGGAAAATTGATGAGGGTGCGTGTAAAAAAAAGTAGAACATGTAAATAAGGTAGCTTTCTGCTAATAGATTTGCAGCAGGTTTGATAGATTGTTGGGGATGTGGGAATTTAGAGCGAGGGATGGCTTTTTGGGACATAGGGTAGCGGTGGGCATGGAATACAATAATTCGTATTCATTCATTAAATTATTTTATTTCTTTAAAATCGCAGAGAAACAATCAAGCGTGCCGCAGAAATTGCTTAAATATGGTGTGGAATTTTTTTATAAAGTTTTGAAAAGCTTATTAAATTAATTGTTTGATAGTTTATAAATGTAAATCAACAAATATTCAAACAAATTTATAAATAATCAGTAATTCAATATTTAAATTAAAAGTGAGTTACAAACTATAATATAGAAGGTAGTGATGTATAGCTTACTAACAAAGGTAGCTCGTAAATAAGTCGACACGGTACAGGGCTCGTATTCTCGAGATCGCGAGTTTAGATGCGGTGGAAAAAGGTTTTTTTTTAGAAATTGAAAATTCACCTACGCTACATATTTTTAAAGGGGAAAAAATTGGAAATCTTTGATTTACTTCCCTGCATAACGGTCATGTAGAAGTATAACTGTAATTTAATATTTTATACATGGAAGGATGCTATTAATGGTTATCTCATATAATCCCAGAGTTACCATGAAAAGTCTGAGGGTTGGCGCACGTAGCGTGCAGGGGGCGGAGCCCCTCTAGTATATATATATATATTGTTACTATTGCGAGTAACAATTAAAACACGTCACTCTATAGAAATCAAACCAAACTTTAGTGAGAGAAGTGAACAGAAGTAAACAGCTCTAGGTTACGAGCTCGACTGACTAATATTTTTCAACAACAAAACAACACCTAGCAACGCATAGCAACACTTTTGAAGCGCGGCAATTCATACATTCTTTGGTTTTTAAACCGTGTACCCAACATTACCCTTTCCTTTTTCAGATTGTCGTTCCGACAATCACAAAACCATACGCAACACAACACTCCAAAATATCACCATTTTCCTCTGATGTAGCTCCAGGATAACAATAAAGCTCCAGGATAAAGGATGACTCTACTTGACCCCTGCCAAGTCATCAAGTACATTGCATCCAGCTGTAAATCCAACTACAATCCGATTTTCTTTAAGAGCTGCAGGACTTGAAATTTCTACCTTGACTCTACTGCCAAGTTACCGAATATCTTCAATCTAATTGTATCTAATTTATCCAAGTACGTATCTCTCTTCACGGTAATGTAGAAGGTACACAGTTTAATCCTTGGACACGAAATGAGGAATGACTCTTCGCGGGTCCCATTTCACGTCCCTACTTCGGCATTTACCCAACGTCTTCGGAAAAATTAACCTCGCAAAATAAAACTGAAGCGGAGTAGTTAGGATGACTTTTTGTCGTGGAAAGTCGCAATTCTGTTTGCATGTATAATCTTCGTCTTGTGTTTTGGTGATTTCCTAATGGTGTAGACAACATTGTTGATCTTCTTGTCAACTTTAAACGGTTTCATCCCAGTTAGTCTGCAGTTTCGGGCTCTTTTTCTTGGTTCTTTGTGGATTGTAGAACCAAACTTTTTGTCCTTCCGAAAAATCAACTTGTCCCGCTCGTTTGTCGTAATAGGTCTTGATCTTGATAGATGTTATAGCCATGGTTGCTTTTGTCGTATCATAAATTTTTGCCATTTTCTTTCTCAGCTTCTGCATATAATTCTCAGGCGTTGAAAGTTTAGCGTGATCATCCGGAGGAGGTCCTCTCATCAGATCTAGCGGGAGCCGTAAGTCATCACCGGTGTTCATCTCAGCTAGAGAAAATCCGGTCGGCGCATGTTTGGAAGATCTGTAAGCTAACAAAAATAGTGAGATTCAAGAGTCCTAATCGTTCTAATTTTCGCTAACAAACTTCGACAAATAGTTAACAATAGTCTAACGTTGACGTTCCACTTGACCGTTTGATTGTAGGTGTGAAGGTGTAGTTCGTGTTTTCCTAATTCCCAAAATTTCTGCTAATTCTTTCACTGAGCGCGAATGAAAATTCTTACCTTGATCAGTATATACTTCTAATGAAACACCACGACGACAAACTATCTCATCAATAAAAACTTTAGCTATCGTTTTTGTCCTTATATTGGACAAAGAGAAAGCTTCTACCCATTTTGTGAAATTATCTACCACAACAAGGAGGTAATTGTTTCCTAATGAGGAAATTGGAAATGGCCCCAAAATATCTATTTAAAGCCTCTCAAAAGGTACCCCTGAATTATAAATCTTTATTTTACTAACTCCTTTATCTGATGGACCTCTCTTTGCAACACAAACTGTACACGTTTGACACTAATTTTCAACATCTTTCTTGCAAGTGGCCCAGTAGAATCATTTCCTGATCATCTCTACTGTTTTGTTGATTCTAAAATGTCCTCCTGTTGACGTATCATGTGCTTCCGTTAGAATTTTATTTTATTTTTTCCTTGGAATCACTAATTGCAAAGTTTTAGTTTTCAAGTTCGGTGATATCCATTCCTTGTATGAAACTTCATCGTTAATTACGAAGAGTCCCATTGACTACAGTAAACTTTTGTATATTCGTCTTTTGGTGCAATTTGCTGCAAATCTGGTCGACTGTTGGTTCTCTTATTTTCGATAATCATCTTTATAGCTGGATCCTTAATCTGATATTTATTCCAGTCCGATTTTGTTTCCTCAACGAAAGCGATTCGTCCAACTGTCTTATCTTCTGCCTTACAGTTTTCTTTAACACGGTTGCAGTGCTTACAGCATTTATCTTCGCATGATCGTCTGGACAATCCATCTGCGTTTCCATGAGATGTTCCCTTCCTATAAATAATCTTAAATTTGTACTGACTTAATAATCCAACCCGTCGAGCTAATTGACCTTCTAACTCTTTAAACGATGATCAACAAGTCAAGGCGGAATGATCTGTTCTAGTTTAAAATTCTTTTCCGTATGGATAACAACGAAAATGTTTTACTGACTTAATAATTGCCAATAATTCCCTACAAGTTACACAATAATTTTTTTCTGATAGACTATACACGCAACTATAATAAGCTATCACCCTCTCCTTACCATCTAAATTCTGAGGTAAAACAGATCCTATGCCATGATCTAAAGCGTCGGTATCTAAGGTAAATGTCTACGCTGAGGTAAAAATCTAAGCTGGGAAAAGCCAAAATTGGAGGAGGCGTAAGAACGCTCTTCAATTTTAGAAATTCATCTTGACTTTCTAAAGACCATTTAAACTGCTCGTTTTTTAATATCAAACTATGGAGAGGTCTAGCAATATCTGAGAAGCCTTTGATAAATCGCCTATGGTACGAGCAAAATCCTAAAAACTGACGTACGTTCCTTTTCGTTCTTGGAATAGGTCATTCCAAAACAGTCTTAATCTTCTCTGGATCTGTCTTCTTTCCTTCTTCTGATACAATGTGACCAAAAAATTAAATCTCTCTTTTGAAGAAATTACACTTCTTTTTATTCATCCGAAGATAATCTTTCCGAAATCGAAGCAACACCTTTTCAAGATTTTGTAACATTTCATCAAACGTGTCTGCTAGAACCATAATGTCATCCAAATAAACTGAACAAATATAATATAACAATCCTTCGAGTATCTCTTTCATAAGTCGTTCAAAGATTGCTGGTGCATTACATAATCGAAATAGCATGACTTTAAACTGCCATAATCCTTTTTTAACAGAGAAAGCTGTGATTTCTCAATCTTTATTCCTGATTCTCACTTGCCTGTAGCCGCTCTTTAAATCCAATGTAGAGAACCACGATTATCCTGATAATTTATCCAAAATATCGTCAGATCTGGGTAAAGAATATGAATATTTAATCATTGCCGCATTTACTTTCCGAAAATCGACACAAAATCTTGTGGAGCCTTCTTTCTTATTTTTGAGTTGGAGAACACCAGGAACTTAAAGATTTTTCCATAACTCCTTGCTTTTCCATCTCTATAATTAAATCATCAACTTCCTCTTGTTTGTGAATAGGGACTCTTCTCAATGGTTCTTTTATTGGTTGTATTACTTCTTCCAAGTGTATTTCATGTTTGACTAAATCGCATTTCCCTACGGCATTGTGTTTTTCAAAAATATATTGATATCTTGTCATTAAATCGGCAAACTTTATTTTCTGGTCATTATCTAATTCTTTCGAATTTTTCTTCAAAATATCTTGCAATTTATCTGGAATAATATCCTGTATTTCTACAATCCGTCGAACAGGTACATTTTCTTTATCATTTGAATCCATCTTATCAAAAATAACGTTATGAATTTTCTTTGTTAAACTTATCTTACCAAGGTAATCATACCCGAGGATACAATCATCAACTATATCCCCCACAAATGCAACTATTTCTACTTTGTGTTTTCCCAAAACCACAGATGCTTTAACCCTAAACATTATAGGAACATCCTTACCTGTTGGGTATTGCAGTGATTTAGAATTAATAGAAATATTAATATCCTCT
The DNA here is from genome assembly GCA_030522625.1 of Copidosoma aretas. Taxonomy (NCBI): domain Eukaryota; kingdom Metazoa; phylum Arthropoda; class Insecta; order Hymenoptera; family Encyrtidae; genus Copidosoma; species Copidosoma aretas. The sequence continues at coordinate 6,988 of JAPYYV010023475.1, forward strand.
GAATTGACAAATTTTTAATTTAAAATTGTGGCCTCAGAACCAGAATCTAAAACAAAATTACAAATTTTGTTATTTAATGAGCCTTTAAAAATAAATTTGCTTGAATTCTCATTAATTCTTCGACTATTTAAGACTGGGATCAAAGAAGCTGGATTACCTACTGTTAAACTCGCTCTTGGAAGTTCAACAAAATCTAGTTTTCCTGCCGATTGAACACATGCGGTTGAGGACAATTGAACTTTACATGGCCCTTCTTTCCGCAATTTCAGCACTCAAGGTTGGCGGCAATGCAAGGTTTTCTTTCCTTACTTGCTCCTGGATTAGAATTCGACTGCACTGCTCTGTATGCCCCTGCAACAACATTATTCCTATGAAGTCTCCTATTTTCATAAAAAATTGCTTTAACCTCTGTTGCCCGTTGAAGAGAAATTCTCAAAGATTCAACCATCTGTAATTGAAGCTCTTTCCTTACTGATTTTATTAGCAATTCCAATAATAAATTGCGAAGAAGCAATTTTATCTTGAGTAGCAAACGAGCACCCAGGATAAACTGCTGAAACTAATTTCCGTAAATCAGCAGCTAAACTTGGAAAATCTTCATTTGGGCCTTGTTTCCTATTTTGTGATTGATAATAACACGTCACAGCCGAATATTTTTCTCCAAATCGCACTTCAAGTTTCGAGGTTAAACCTAACAGTCCTTCAGACTCTGAAAAATTATCAAGAACTGATCTTGCCTTTCCACGTAAACAAGAAATCAGAGCAACCATTTTTCTATTTTCATCCCATCCATTTAATTTGGCAATAAGGTTAAACTGTTTTGAAAAATCCCTAAACGAATAACTACCATCATAAACATCGAATTAAACATTAAGGGGAGTTAATGAACGTGTCTCTTACCTAATTAAAAGCGACTGTCCAAAAGATGTGTTCAAAATCGGAAGTGGATGTCGTGGTTGTGATGGTTGTGGTGGTTGTGATTGCTGTGGTTGCGGTGGTTGTGATAGTTGTGATGGTTGTAATTGCTGTGGAGGCGGTGGTTGCGATACTTGTGTTGGTGGTAGCAAAAGATTTTCGGTGATACTGATCTGGTCTATGCCGTGAAATTGTTGATCGTGTAACACTGCACTTCTCCATTGCTGAGCCTGTCTTTCGTTCAAAAGAGAGTCCAGCTCCGCCAAAACTGTGTTCCGTTCAGTTTGCAGGCCTATAATCATGTCGCGAGCATCACTGAGAGTCGACTGCAACTGCCGGAGCATCCTCTCATGAACTTCTTGTTGCTTACGCAGCGTGTCCTTCATTTCTTGCTTCGCGTCGTCCAACTGAACCTGCAAATCATCACAATTTTCCTGCAGTTCAATCGGTTCAGCTTTCAACTTTACTATTGTTTCATCACGAGTTTTCACAACTCTCCTTGTATTTTTTAACTGATGCTCCAGATCCAGGCACTGCTGCTTGGATTTATCCAGCTGCCGTTTCATTGTCTTCGTCTCTTCTGTTGATGTTTTATCCCGAACGAGCCCCCAAAATTGTTACGATTGCGAGTAACAATTAAAACACGTCACTCTATAGAAATCAAACCAAACTTTATTAAGAGAAGTGAACAGAAGTAAACAGAATGAGGTTACAAGCTCGATTCACTAACATTTTTCAACAACAAAACAACACCTAGCAACGCATAGCAACACTTTTGAAGCGCGGCAATTCATACATTCTTCGGCTTATAAACCGTGTACCATACTATATATATATATATATATATATATATATATATATATATATATATATATATACATACGTGGGACAACGCACGTCGACAAAGACACACTCTCTATAAAACACAGAAAATGTCTAAAAAACAAAAAACTGAGTGGCCTCTTTTAATAAGACTTAATAGCCCGGCAATATGGCCGTCATAACTGGATGATCGTCGAAAAGTCAATCGAAAAAATACAAAAAAAATCATGTAGATTCATCCAAACATTATTGTTCTGAGTTTTTAAGGCTTAGTAAGTTCTATCTAACACAAGTTATTATTTACCAGGTCTCAGTTTAATCCTAAACTAAAAAATTTAGATGTCTTGTCTTCTTTAATGGTTTGGCCATGGGGTCAAAATAAAGTAAAAGCTGTCTGTAAACATAAATTATTACAATCAATCTAAAACTACGTATCCAGAGGTTTTTGAGGTCACTGATCACGAATCCATCATTAAAATTAAGATTTTCAAAATAGCTGATTCAATATGGCGGCTGTAACCTGCTAAAGAAGCTAAAAAATCAAGCAAACGAGCTCAAATTTTCTACTCGCGGGTTTTTGAGGTCGCTGACTACTAATTTATAATCAGAATTGAGATTTTAAAAATGTCGGATTCAATGTGGCGGCCGTCACTTACTAATCAAGCTAAAAAATGAAACAAACGAGCTCAAATTTTCTATTCGGGGGTTTTTGAGGTCGCTGATTACTGATTTATAATCAGAATTAAGATTTTCGAAATGGCTTATCCTACAAGATGACCATATCCTAGCTGAAACGATAAAACGAGGCCAGAAAATGTTTCACAACGTTTTAGTCAGAAGCACAAGAAAAATGAACGATTGTCTATGATAGAGCCATGTCTTAGCTCACCGAATAGATATACCGAAGAATGAGTTCTAATATGTGAGAGATACCCACTAAAATCTACGAGTGACTGCCTGTTACTATTACGATCCTAATGGCTATTCAGGAAGAGATGCAAGACGCGGAACGCAGAAGAAAAGTAATAGCTTATATAACTGTTAGTGACCCTTTCTTCAGTCTGTCGTTTGTAAAGTTAAAAAAAAATTTTTAATAGGTAAAAGTAGTTTATGATTGAGAGTTTTAGGTGTAAAGAGCTATCATTAATATTCCTAGATGGTACATTAAAATGATTCCTACAAGCTGACAGCATATGTTTGAGTCTGAATTTTTTCTCAATATGGGAATCAAAACCAAACGGATTGCAGCATCTATCTGATCTTGGCATTTTTAAGTGATATGATTCAAATTTAACTCATAATCATAAAGATTTTTCGAAAAACTATTAATCGTCGAAGCTGAGTTCTTTAGAAAGCCTGCCAAAGAAAAATGTATTTAAAATACAAAATAATAAACCGAAATAGATGGGTTACGTTTCTAATAAAAAAACTTACAAGGACTGAAAACTATATACATGCAAAAAAGCTCAAATAAAAATAATCAGCTGAAAACTTTTCAGATATCTTTAGAATATCACAAATCTTTTTTCATCGGCGAAACTTAATGAACAAGTAACTTATGTCATGCCGCGCCAGTCTTACGAAGTAATATTCCTTCTTTTTAATGAATGTTGGTTTCTAGTTGTCTTTTCTAACTACCACCAAAGCTATGAAGCAACATTTGACTTCTATTGTTAACACAAAGGCTCTTACACATAACCGCTAGTATCTTAAGGCATAGATATGTAATAAATACACAGTGATTCTGTATGTACGCCCGAGAGCTGTCTCTCTTTCTACCTGAGCACCAGAGCAGTAGACTCAGTGGAAAGTTATTCTTTCCAGGCACTGACCCTAAATGCACACCGCACATTGTTTCACTTTGGTCGATTAAAGATGGGGTCAGATCTACGGGGTACCCTGGCTTGTAAGTTGTGGCAGAAGCCTGGCTGCCATAAAAATCTAACGCCATCTCTGATCGACCAAAGGGAAACAATGTGCGATGTTATAATTTAGGGTCAGTGCCTGGAAAGAATAACTTTCCATTGGGTGTACTGCTCTGGTGCTCAGGTAGAAAGAGACACAAAACCGAGCGTGGGTAATTAGGTATCTGTCTCCTAGCACCGTCTCGCCACCTCTGCTATGACTACATACATAGCAGAAAGAGGGATGTGAGAGAGGGACAGATACCCACGTTCGGTGCTGTGTATCTTTCTACCTGAGCACCAAAGCAGTACTAACATATAAGCAGTCTATGTATTATATGTCCATGCCTTAAGGTCTATTTAATAAGAAGAAATGTAAAGCAAAAACACGAGCCAGTGCAGGGACGTGAAAAAAGTTTATGGCCAGTACAGCAATATTGATGCAAACGTAAAGCAGAAGCCATCCAAAGACATATATAATAGACCGCGCGTCAGTGCGGTCTAGATGAAGACAACATAGGAGAAAACCGTGGTATCGCTCTCTCTCTCTCTCTCTCTCTCTCTCTCTCTCTCTCTCTCTAACGCACGGTTGTTGTTTAACTATATAAGGTACCGACACGGATGGTGCAGCAGTAGAGTCGCCCCGGTTACCGAGCGTCAAAGTATTATCAGCTGATAATCACCTGATGTTTTGGCATGATATTCGCCTGATGTTCACCAGATTTCCACATGATTATCACCTGATTTTCAGATTACTGTCACCTGATATGCATTTGGTGATAGTCAGCTGACTAACAGGTGAATTTCATCTGAAAATCAGGTGAATATCAGGTGAGCTTAACGTGATATTATCTGAACAAAACTTACCTGATATTCACCTGATTTTGAGATGAAATTCTCCTGTTTTTCACCTAATAATCAGCTGATTATTACCAAATGCATATCAGGTGACAATTATCTAATAATCTGGTGACAATCATGTGGAAATCGGGTGATCATCAGGCAAATATCATGCCAAAATGCTCGAGTCTCACCGTTCGCCTTCGCTCTATATTTCGAGGGTCGATTAACTGTTTATATACTGATGTGGTCAACGTGATCGGGAGGAGTACTGCTGGAGTTTAGTCCTGCCGGTCGGGACCTAGGCAATACACCGGGTGGTTCCGAGTCAGGTTTTTCCTGGGGAATTTTCCTGGGTTTTCCTGGCCAACGGGTAATTATTCCTGGACGAGTGCGGAATAGTTTCTGTAGGATTAAGTGGTTAGTCACCCTCTATCCTTCTCCCTGTAATATAAGAGAGGTCTCCAATCCCTGATCCCTTCCTTCCTCTCCCAACTGCTCAGTGCCCATAGTAGTGCCCTTAGTTAGGAGTCGGACGTATAGCAGTAGAAAAAAAAAAAAAAACTCTATTAGGTAGGGGTAAGTGGTGGTGGGGTTAGCTCTCTCCTATGTTGTCTTTACCTCGACCGCGCTGACGCGCAATCCATTATATATGTCTATGGAGCCATCAGCTTAGGTGAGGTATTACGTTTCCAGCTTCTGCATATGCTTTACGTCTCTTCTAAGTGATTAGTTCTTCATGCTGTCGTCGATACAGATATACTGACTGATGTTAAAGCCTACCCTGGCACCATCGTCTTTGCAAGTCTTGCGCAATTCTGACGTTGTGATACATTTTCTAGTCCTCGTTTTAGCGTTTCAGCTAGGATATGATCATCTTGTAGGATCAGCCATTTAAAAAATCTGAATTCTGATTATGAATTAGTAATCAGCGACCTCAAAAACCCCCGAGTAGAAAATTTAAGCTCGTTTGCATGATTTTTTAGCTTCATCAGAAGGTGACGGCTGCCATATTGAATCCGCATTTTGAAAATCAAAATTTTAATGATGGATTCGTGATCAGCGACCTTGAAAACCTCTGGATATCTGAATAACATATTTTTTGGTGCATGCTTAACAAATCGTAAGCTGTTAATAAATTACAAAAAGTGTATGTTCATTCGAAAAACGAATATTAAAATAATATTAAAATAATACGAACGAATTTGACAAAAATAAAATACAGAGGAACTAGATAAAGACGAAATAGATAAACTGAAAAATTTACAAGCAGTTATTTCAACGACAACTTAAAAATAAATACAGTTTTTTTACCATCAATTTGTCTCTAGAATGAGTTATATATATATCTATACATACACACGCCTATATGCACACACACACACTACATGTATACACTACACCTTACCTTACGTTTAAATACCATTGTTATGTTAGGTTGTTTTGTTTGTGTACGTGTGCGAGTGACGCGGGTGACCCGTGGCGGGTCGTGTCGTCGTGTGCTGCCTGGTGCAACTCCTGGAGCAGGTACAAGTTAAACTGCTCATGAGGATGTCATCATGTCGGAGTTGGTTCTAGGTTGGTGCCAGGAGTAAAGTGCAAGGGAGAGCCTGGATCAT
>JAPYYV010023481.1:0-18645 GCA_030522625.1 Copidosoma aretas
CCACTAAACTTTTTTTCCCTGCTCTGGGCTTTTGTTTTATGGATGCGGCCAATTTATACGCGTAAATTGGAATACAGGAAGTGCGCCCTTTAAATTGGTCTAACGTCGGAGCGCTGCGGTTGGATTCGAAACGCCAGTGATGGATGTATATGTTTGGGCCTCTTCCTCTCATTCAACCGCGGTTCCATTGTATCTTTTTACTTTTTCTCAAAATATATACAAGTTAAATTGATCCCTGAACAAGCAATAAATTTATCCAAAAAGCTAAATGCTATAAGCTTTTGCATGTATGGCACGACTGCTAACAGTTTTTTAGTCAGTTTAAATCGATTTTAGTCATTTAAAGCACTATAACAATACTTCAGTGAAAAACTTGAAATGCAAAAAAAATGTATTTTTATTAATTTTACAACTTTTGTGTTTAACATTTTGACCTAAACTGTCGAACACAAAAATAAGGTATCACAAAACAATTTTTTGGACAATTTTAAACGATTTTCGTTGTTTAAAGCGCCAGGATAAAATTATAGAGTAAAACGTATAACAAAGAAAAGTTGTATTTTTTACGATCTACAACTTTTGCATTTAACACTTCGTTATAAAATGTTAATTTCTTCTTGTAACGGATGAAACACGGTTTTTGAAGTTATTTTCAGTTATTTTTGCGACCTCCATTTAATTGACTTCCTAGAGAAAAGTCATTCTACTGACAAAAGTTGTATTTAAAATGTTAATTTGTAGAGTTACAACGAAAAAAGAGATTTTTTCCCCTCAAAGCTCTGTGATAAAATTGCTAGGAATTTTTTTTCCTTCAACAAAACTTCTCCGATTTTAAACGATCACGTTCTATGGTGAAGGCGAAGATATCTATCAAATTTGAGATAAATCAGATGACAATTGCTTGAGTTAGTCTGGAAACTTGATTACGTACACACAGGGTTGATTACATGCACCATAGGACCACTTCAGATGACACTTATATGAGGATAAAAATTTGTTTCATGTTCCAAATAGTTATTTTATGGATGGTTACACTTTTCGCTCTAGTAAAAATATAAGGCACTCCTGTGAAGCAGTCGTGCCTAAAAAAGGACGCCGAATTCAGAATCAAGAAATTTTATTCAAGAGACAGTATTCAAGACAAAACGAGAAAATTTAATCAAGTAACTCACATCGTCAAGATGAGTTACTCACGATTTTAAACATCTTGATCTTGGGTACTATTTTTATTCAAATCAGAAAAATAAGGATCGAAAGTGATGGTGAATTTCAGCTTGGTTAAAATAAATCAGCTGAAAACATTATCGTAAGCGGAACTTAGTGTATATTGTTGACATAACTTTTGATACACGTAACAAATAGTAAGGTTTTTGATGAAGGTTTTGGAGTGAGCAGCTAACAAAAGAAGTATTACCGTAGAATTCATTTTACATGTGGCACAGATCAGCCAGGGGGAGACTTTAATTATTTTTCCATATAAAGACGATATTTTGAAGAATATTGCATAGCCCCACACTCGCCCAGAGGTGACTCCCCCACCTGAATGTCCACCATATCCAGAGACGGAAAAATACCAGATTTATAATATACTATACACCGTTTCCTCGATACTCAGAGTTGTTGCAGAGCGGCGCTAAAAATCCCCCATTATAATATCCTCGTGCGGATTTTCATCCATAAATCAGCCGGGACTTTTACGAGCGTGACAGAGTAATTATTATCACACCTCTCAATCCGCAGCGGAACGGAACCCCGCAACCTCGAGAGGGAGAGAGAGATAGTCCATGAGAAAACTCCGGCGCTGCATAAATAATAAGATACACACGTGCCGCACCGGGGTATACATATTTCACTCGTTCGCGTAAAAATCCTTGCAAGCGCATTATACCCGAGGGTCATCCTCGGCGAGGAGGGGGAAAAAATAGGGGGGAGCCATCGACGACGAGGACAAGACGAGGATGTATGATATACCTGCAGGAACGAGACCGTCCGCGTCACCGCACGATACACGCAACACATCCCAGACCAATCGCCGAGCATGAATCCACGAAATCCCATCCAGCTCTGGCGGGCCAGCAGCATCAGCCGCGTCGAATCCGGCCAATCCCCCGCGGCACCCGTTGACGACGCGGCACAAAAAGCCCGTCGTCGTGCCTCGTGTAGCGAGCGACGACTCGCGTTTTAATCTCCGCGGCTCGAGATCCGGGCAGGCGGGCGACCGGGCAGAGGGCAAAAAAATACAAGAGGGCAGCGGTATTAATATACGATTGAAGTGACGACGACGACGAAGGTTAAAGGGAAGCGCGGGGGGAGAATGCGTGCCGACGTTTATCACGCATAATACAGCGGGCGGAGGTGCAGGTGTGTGGGAGGTGCATTCGTATCGCACGTGTCTCGTGCCGCGGAGCCGTCGTATGGGGGCTCGCGAACACGTCGCGCGGGAGGGAGTTGCCGCAGGAGCCGGCGAATGCTAATCGTGGGAGGTCCCGCTCGCGTGTGTCACTTCATGTTGCGAGATTGCCCGGACGGGGGCGAGGACGCGGGGATGAGGAAGGGCCGCCTGCCGCCGGTGCGAGCGTGACAGCGTGTTATGCAGTTGATCGGTCTGTCTTTCGGCGACGTCGTGCGGCTGGTTTTCGTACGTGCCAGGGGGGAGTCTCTTGAATCCATGGTGTTCCATGGTAATCGTATTGTCTGATAATTTATCGTTGTTAATTTTAATATCCTGTATCCTGGAGTATGTAAAAAAGGAGATAGTTTTGAATAAATACCGTTTGTTAAATTGTAATCACGGAAAAATTAAAAGTGACTTCCAAGCACTATGACAAACGAACGGCATAAACAAGCATATATTCTTAATTCCGAATCCTCACAACAATCGTTCAAGAGGGCATGAAAAAACTCTTTTAACAAAGCTTACAAATTGGAGTGAAATTTTAGTTTAAAAACCTTTACAAAAATGGGAGCAATAGTATCATGTGCATCGGGTTATACAAAACAACATAAACATAAATCGTATCAAAACTCAAGATGAATACGGTACAAACATCCCGTCATTTCAAACTTAAAAGTTGAAAAAAAAAGAAAAAAGGGGAAAACACGTCTTACATCACTGGTATTTGGCCAAAAAATATAAAACTCTGCACGCAAAAATAACGATCTATCGTCAATGATAGAAATATCCAGTTCCATATCGATCCCCATGGTCAACATTATCCATCAACCTGGACATCCCCGATATAATATTATAACCCACTTTACGCCGAGATTTCACGACACCGCGCAGAAAAAAGTCCCGCGAAATCAACACTCCGCTGCATAACTGTATAAAGCGGCCCCTATACCGCAAACTGTCCGTTATACCATTTCTGTCGAAGCGCGAGACTTCAGAGCCCAACAAAGGAACAACGCTGGCGCAAATCATTTCCAGCCGTGGCGAGGGTATATATAATGTATAGATGCACAGACACGAGAGTCGGGAGGGTCGAAAAATCCGCATGGAGAAAACACAAAGAACGAAGGGGAAAGAGAGGGGGATCATGGACGGGGCGAGTAAGAATAAGGCGCGGAAAGGAGGGCGACCTCATATTATAGACGTGCCAAAGGGGGTAAGAGGAGCGCAAAGGATGGCAAGAGGAACGGGAGCTGCATCAGCAGCGGAGGGACAGACAGATGGATAGACAGAGAGAGAGAGAGAGAGAGAGAGAGAGAGAGCGAGGAGGGCTAGGAAGAAGGTGTATACATGTATAATGTATACACGTCGGGAGACAGGGGGAGGGAGGATAAAGCGCGTGGCCTCCTCCCATTATGCGCCATTACGGTTCATTTTCCTTTAACGACGGGTGGATCGACGTCTCGGGGGCTGCTGCTGCTGCCGCCTGGTGTTATATATGCGTGTACGAATATATAGGTATAAGCGTCGGCTTTCTCTCCGGGTCCGCCAAGGTGTGGCCGTCACGATGAAAAGTCAGCTGCTACGGCTAGCTATGGGCACTATCTCGCTCTCGCGCACGTATATCGTGCGCTAGACAATGGGGCGATCGATGACGGGAGCCTCTTGCGCGCGACCCAATCGGAAATTGCCGATCAATAGGCGAGCGCGAGGCCGCGGCTGGGTGGATTAAAAAAGGAAAAAAAGAGGAGGAAGAGAAAGAATCGGGGATAGGAGGAGCGACGCGTCGGCGACCTGCCGAATTGTTATTATTATTATTATTATTATTATTATTATTATTGTTATTATTATTGTCTAGTCATTTTTCTACCGGTACCGAAGGCTGGGGTACATCTGCTGTTTTTTCGTACGTTGCGAGCGACTTTTTTCGACTTTTTTGGTGGGCGACCTTTTTTTACAATTTTTTATCTAGTTAATAGTACATGTTTGGATGTAAATGCTCAATTTAAATACCATCATGATTGACTTACCTTGGCTCTGACGCAATTGGATGTGATAGTATTCATTTCTGATTCTCCATTACTTATGTACACTCCGTGAGCCCATCTCTCCACTATCGATCCAAACTTCACGGATTTCTGTAAACAAAAAACGAATCGTTCTTTTATATAACTGCTGCCATGAAAGTACTAGCAAGAACGCATAATACCAAAAGACAAAAAGAATCAAAATTTCAATCGCTACGAGAACCTTTACTGTATACATATAATATCACTACGGTGATCGATACAAACTTTCTTGTTGCAAAAACTTTCTGAATAATCCAACGCAAATATCTCTCGTGAATCCTTAAACTCAACCCTCTTCCAACCCCCTATATATAGCTCTTTATGCACGGTCAAAAAGCCCCGCGTCTTCACCAGCCAGCCTACATAGCCGTACAAGCCCCGATTAAATTTTTCGCCAACGACCATATCCGGCAGCGAGCGGTAATGAGATTTAAAAGGCACCCGTCTCCCACCTGCCTCGTCTCCTATCCACCTACACGCACACACACGAACGTAGCTAACTTGCTCGTCGACACGTGAAAAACCAATTTTCCTGCCGAGCGGAAAAACCGGACGGGTCCGGCTCCTTCGGACGACGATCCCCCCGGGAGCGGAGAAGGAGCCCGCCGCTTTTTGCAGATTTAACAATTTCTCTAAATAATTGAGGAGGAGAGCCCGGGAGCCCCTTTTTACACAGCGTGCCCGTGCGCGGGGCGACCTCTTTTCCTTTCTCTCGCTCCTCACTTTTGGACAGGAGCGGCTCTGCCGGACTCCGCGGCGCCAGACGCTCTTTTTCGGACCTCCTTCCTCATTCCGTGGCTTTCTCGCTCCTCTTTTCTTTTCAGCGGACGCGTCGCGTCGTGCGCACCGTGTGGGAGCTTTGCAGGGGACTCCGCGCACATGCGTCCTGACAGTACGAATTAATCCTTTCTTCTTCTTCTTCTCTGCTCTTCTTTTATTAACTTCGGTGTAGGCTCTTCGTTTTTTTTTTGTTTTTTTCTCGGACCAACATTCTCAGAGTTGACAGCTGTACAACGTTTGCCGTTCACTGAATGGGAGCATCGGGATTAGGATGATTTACTTTGGGGGGACACGAATTGCCGTGTCTGTTTGAGCGATGAGTCGAAAAGACATTGGAAAAAGGCACGCTACGCGTTGTCGTTTGTGAGAACGCGTTACTCACGGCATTTTATTCCATTGAACTTTTTGTGCGTGCGGACTGTGTCGGGTGAGGTGCAATTATATGAATATTATTTGAGATGGTTTATTGACGATGATTTTATTTGGCACTTGCCAGATATAATTTGAATGAATCGGTGATTGGAAAATATTTTGGATCTAAATTAAAAGTGACATAACATTACTCGGGTGATTTATTTTTAGCTAAACTGGCAGATTGAATATTATTTTTTATACTTTGCAGAATAAAATGATGTCCTCTGGCTCATAAGGTTTAGAGGACCTATATACCTCTACGGATTTAAGACTCTCACTCTTTATAGCCGCAACTGTACCATGTCAGCTAACACACTACACAGCGTATAAACACGTACATCACGCTTGCTACGGATGATTTTAAAAGTACACTAACAATGTAATTCTTTCTTTTTTCCACTCGTGTGACTTATAATTTTTGCTTTATTTAAATTTATCTCAAATTTAGGGTAAACATACAAGATTTACCCTTGTAAACAAATACTTGGTTTGGAACAGTAAAATTGAGTAAAGTTGATAGAATGGACATGCTTGTGGGCCAGTTATTAAGTAACATTTGCTGTCTACGAATAGAATATTATTATTACTGTCAATATTTGCATACTATTAAAAAAAAACAGCACCTCTCCAGAACAAACCTCAACTTTCCTGGTGAAGAAAAACATTACCAAATCACGCGCAAACAATCACCGGGGACGTCAGTAAAATTACCTCGTCCCAAATCGCCAAGCCGAGTGAACGAGCCGTAGATAAATACGCCTAATCCCTCGTGGAAAAAACTGTCGAAGCCCCGGGATATCCGCAAATCAAGCGGGACCCTCTCCTCCTTCCGCCCCATCACGAGCGTTCTTTTTCCGTGTCGTCGCATTTCTTACGCTGGCACTTCCACGCGCATATATACGTTCAACGACGACCACGATATTATTCCGCACTCGGGACGACGACGCCGAGCATAAGCAGGCAGCGTGACTTAGTGCTCCTGGGGGTGTCGTCCGTCAGGGCTCCTTTCCCATTTCACGATATTTCCCCCCCCCCCCCCCCCCCCCCCCCCGCCCCCCCTCCTCCCCCCCCCGCCCCCCCCCCCCCCCCCCTTTCCCCCCCACCCCCCTACTCTTTCCCGGTGGCCCGTTTATTTCGCGCGGAGAGCGGGCGATCGTTTATCACCCGGAATTGCCATTGTGGCCGCGACAATACGTTGAAGAGCCGCGCCGGGGCGGGGGGTACGGGGCCGATGCTCGGGCGGCTGGTTAGCATTTCATTATTTTTACGCTCGGCGTGCAGCGCGAATTTGCATCGCTCTGTGTATGATATTCGGTTGCGGGAGTGTGCCGCGCAAAGTGCGGGAGCAAATTGCGATCCCTCGGAGGGACTTCATTCTGTAGACTATGTACAGTGGAAATTCGGCCTGTCGCTGTTGCGGAGCGATTGGCATTGAAATTTGCATGGTTATTTTTTAACAGTCAAATCGGTCGAAATTCGGACGGTGCTTCATAAGCAGTTTACCGTGTTTCTTTTGTCCGATGGAAAATGTGGGGCACATTTACCCTTGATACTATCAGGGAGAGAAAATATGGGGAAAAAGTGAGCATGATTATTTATAAGTATACTGGAGAGAAAAGTCGGTACTTGCATATGGAAGAAAACAACGAAGAAAAGTACAAGTACTTTCAACGAAGGTACGAAAAAAAAGTTTTCTTATGAGAAAATAATTGCTATTTAAAAAAAAATGACTTTTATTACGGTAATATAAAATGCCAATGTGGTTTTTTGATAATAATATGCACTGTCAGATGAAAAATGTTGGTCATCGACATCCAGACTTGTTCATTTTTACTTTTCTTATTTATTCACTCTCAAAATTTACGAAGACGAAAATTCTTGAATCTTGGAATACAATGGTTAAAAAACACCTTACCTCCTCTCGGATTATACACGTAACTAGAATCGAGATCTTGGTATTGGTATTTTTTTTCTTTTTGTACTGAAGTAATTTTGCTTAGCGCCAAAAAAGATCCGGACTCGAATGTTATTTATTAAATTGTCCCAAAGAAGTGAGAACGTCTCATCCATCATTGGAATAACAAAATTTCAACTCCCACCATAGTGACAAAAATACAAAACGCACTCCACCAAGGCGTCCAAACAGCCCATTTGCACTCGCAATCGGTTACAAAGCTACACCGAATCACGATCGCAAACTCCCTCAATCCGCAAACTCATAAACCCCTCGGGCTTCCACTGCACAGCTCTCGGCCGCTCGCAAACGGAACGGCCATTTCCGATTAGCTTCCAACTCAAGATTTAATGCGTCCAGTTTCGCGCACCAAATTAATTTGCAGCGATAAACGAGTCGAGCCACATCAGCACTGCACTGCACCAACAACAGCACTATACGATCCTTAGTCAGAGGGAGGGAGCCGATAGCATGCACTCGCGCTCCCGAATGGAAGATTAGCCCCGTTGATCGAGCACAATAATTGTTCGAGCAGTACCCATATACATACACGCGCGCCCACTCGACTCGGAACCAGCTTTTCGAAAACCTCCGCCCTCGTTAGTCCGTCCCCCGCCCCGTGTAGTCCCACAACCCGTTACAAATTATTCGGTGGCCCTTCGCGCTCCCCTCTACATACACTACATACGAACCACCCGAGCGCAGCATTACAAAATTTACACGCCGCGAGCGCCTGCAGCCCGACGTAATCGCCTCCAATCAGTCGGCAAGAGCGGATTACCCACCGGCGACGACGTTGCGTTACATTGAATAATTAGTCCCGCCCGTTGCGCGTCGGATGATCAGCGGCCGAGCCCCGATGAAAAAACGAAAAGCATCGATGCACGATCGACCGCGTGCACCGAAAAGCCCGAGCGAGACAACTGTGGCGCGCTCGTTTTGCGGGCGATTAAGACATTGTCGAAAAAACACAGGCGCGCTTTTACACGACCGAGGGGCGTTATTCGCGGGCCCGGTTCCGCTCGTTATTCGCGCACGGGATGCACCTTGCACCCCCGGACGTGCATATAATACACACAGACACGCGTATGCATATACAGGGTCCCGGGGAAGCGGAGGACTCCTCTAGGCGCGCGGATAGACGGGAAAGAGACCCGGGGGGGGGGGGGGGGCCGCCCCCAGCGCCACGGGGGCCCCCCCAGTGCGCCTGCCCGCCCCGAAAAGCCCCCCTCGCCCCCCGCCCTTCTTCCTCTCCCGTATGTATATGCGTGCAGCTCGCGGTTATGGCTCATCGGGCGATACACTTAAGATTAGGAAAGAAATTATCGTCGCTTATGCCGGGCCCTCTCGTGTGTGTGTGTGTGTCCCATCGGCTGTATATATACATGTACACCGTGGCGCGGTCGATGGTCATTTTTTCCCGTTTGTTTTCGTTTCGGGGCGGAGTAGGAAGAGCCGAGGGAGGGAGTATATTATACGCGCAGAGAGAGAGAGAGAGGCCCTCGAGCGCGCGCGGGCACGGAATAGATTTTCCCTAATGGGGACTCGTCCTCTAATAAGACTAATGGATTGGCCGGGCATCATTACGTATGCGCGCGCTGTAAAGTATATTACACGTGCAACGCCCCCCCCCCCCCCCCCCCCCCCCCCCCCCCCCCCCCCCCCCCCCCCCGCCGCCCCGGCGGGGGGGCGATCGGCTCTCCTTTTGGCGCATAATTGATGGCGGACGAGAGAGAGAGAGAGAGAGATCTCATTTGGCGATATTACACGTGTTCCCCGCGAGAGCCGATGATTCTTCGATATAGCCGAGATAGCGGGTGCATTTTTAACGATCGGCCGGACGTGCGCGGCGTATGTGTATATATAATATATGTATGTATAGAAAGAGAGGCAGAGCGTTTGCAAATTATGCGAGTCGGGCGATTACGCGGTCATCCGTATGCGACGCACCTGTGCTAGTCGAAGGTACAGAACGAAGAAAAAAAAAATCGTGACAAAACGTTCGCTCGGTAATCGGAGGATTATCTTTGGGAAGATACCCTCGTCCGTGGGCTGATTACGGATTATTATTCTAATGAGATCGTCAAAGTGGACAGTCGAAAATGTTCTCGAGCGCTGTAACAAAACTACGAGTGGAGCACTATTACTTTTATTTATGGCTTTTTCGAACCGTGATTTGGGTGTTATTACATCTCAGCAATCCTGACTGTCATGCAGGATCAAGAATTATTCATTTCGATTTGAATTCTGATCATGAATTTTCAATCTTGTTTTAGCCTTGAATAGCATATTTCAAATTTTGATAAACTCTCGAGTGATTTTTGAATCAAAAATTTGAAACCTCCAGTCGTTTGTCCCGATGTACAGGGAAGAAAAAAAAAGTGTAGCGCGTTTCAAAATATTCGATTCGATAAATCGGGGTCCAAGACTCCGATCCGATTCAGCGATTAGTAAACTTTGGTCACCACTCACTTTCTTCGATTGATTTGAAAATAATATTGGGCATTAAAACAGCAGGTCAATAATGTTCAATACGTACAATGTTGAATCCAAAGAAGTGCCGGCCGATTCGTAAATACCTCTGCTTTCGCCCCTCGAATTAAAATGTTTTCGAACGAGCTGTTGCCCTCGTACATATTCATTCTGCTGGTCGAATTAAAACTAAAAAAAGAGAAAAAAATACGCCAACGCGCGTCGTAACGAATGCACCGCTAACGGGACCGGCAAACGTACACCGGCCCCGCGTTCCCGCTCCGCGGAGCAAGAACCACGACAGCTCATTCATGCGTGGCCGCGAAAAGCAAGGTAAGCAACAGGACGCGTACGCGCCGCATAAATTTGCGAAAAAGCCCGGGATGCGCCTTAATTGATCCGTCCGGTTAATTAATTCGTCCGCAGGACCCGGCGTTCCGAATTAATGAACACCCCCCCCCCCCCCCACCCCCCCCCGCGCACCTAACCAAAAATACCCCCGCCCCCCCTGCCATCTCCCGGATTCAATAAAGCCTTTTTGCGCCGGTCCCCACATCCGCTCTCCGAGGAAACTTTTTTATCCCCGGGCGCGCAAATCACCGGCCGGCCGCGCCCGAAAATCCCGAACGGGCGGAAAAAGCCGGGCCGTGATTTCGGCTTCGTTAGGGCAGCTGCTGGCGCCGGCGTCGTTTTGTCGCCGCGCGCGCTCGCCCCGGTCCCTTTTTTGCCCCCCCTCCCCCCGGCCCCCGGGGCAAAAAGCGCCGAGTGCCGTTACTTCCGATTATCCGCGGATGCACCTGCGGCCGACGACCGGCCCTTTGAGCGTTCGCGCGCGAGACTGAACCGCACGCGTATGTTGTTGCATAAACGACGCAGGGGAGGGAGGGGGGCAATAAGTGCCCCGCGTGACTCGTAAAAAACACGTTATTGCCCGTCGGCCGGAGAAAGACCGCGGGCCCGTGACAATCGGGGGAGGGCGCGCGCGAGGCCGAGTTTTAATAACGGGGCCGTGGAGAAGAAGAAGAACAAAATCGTAAACGCGACGACGACGCTCCCCGTCTCTGGCGCGTGGTGTATCGGGTGGCCGCCTACGTTTCACGGACCGGGGTGTTCTTCTCCTTCGAAGGAAAACAAAAAAAAGTTTTACAATCCATCGCTGCTGATCATAAACGAAACAACGGCCCGTGTCGAGTTAATGAAATTTCGCGGGGCTGAAAAAGGTATCGCGCCCAAAACACATGGGGGGTCAGGTTGAGAGTCAGTCTCTCTCAATGCACGCTCGCTAGCCTCCGTAATATTACATGTAGAGACGCGGAGCCTCGGAGGGTAGGGTGCATGCACGGGATGGGGGGGAGTCGTACACGTCGCCTCATTTGTCTCTATATTACTTTATTCATAAGTCTTAAGCAGTACTTAATAACGCGCGTTAGTGAGTTATGGCAGTCACGGACTCTGCAATATCGTACATCGTGCGCGCACGCGCGAGAGTTTACAGCCACACGCCGCGTTGCTTGTGCATATAATATATATTATATACATTGCTGTTTGGTTGTACGTAAGGTACCGCGTCATGCGGCCGTTGAGCGATAATGCTTTTTCGAATGTATAATGCACATTCATTTGCACGCAGCGCGAGCTGTGCGGTCGGTTGTTCTGGTGTGTCGGGATTAATTACTGTTGGTATTTTAATACCGCCTGACTGCCGTGGTGGATGTATTTATTGTCACACGACGGGGAAACTTATATGCGTATAGTGTATGCGCATGAGGTGGTGGAGGGGTCGGGGTTATTGCAGTTTGGTTTTTCCATCAGGGGGATTTGTGATTTTTAAATTAGACTGTCGGATTGGTAAAAAGTGGTCCGGCAATAATAAAATATTGAGTCAATTGTAATCTCAAGAGTTTTTAGTTTTGGTGTCACCTTTGAAAAACGATACTTGAACCTCTTGAAAACAGCTATATCCGTCTCCCTTTAGTATTTGTGGTAATTTTACTGTTTTATTACTACCGAGTTCACTTTATTTTTTTTAAACAACCGTATGGTCAATTATTTAATTTCAAGTTATAATATGGTACCTCTATAGTACCTACAATTAAATCAACCACGGTGGCACTGAGTTCCAATCTCGATTCTTACCTTGATACTGTAGCTGAGGAATTTCGGAGCTGTCATTATGGTCATATAAATGATTAAATTAAATGAAATTTATTGGTAGTATCAACGAATAATTTTTGTTTTAGAAGTGAATTATGTATTCTACTTGAGAGCTAAGTTATTCCCATATTATGTTTGTATCCGACGTTTCAAAAGGAGCTATTATTTTATTGTTCATCACATTCGAACGATGATTTTGGATCATACAAATATCATTTGTATCCGAATCAAATGCAGTAACGTTACTACTATACACGTATTTAACAATGATCGTTCATAAAAATAAGCCAGGCAAACATTAAAAATCCCCCCCCCCAACTATTCCTGCAGCTACAAAAACGAGTACTGTTACCCTCGCGAGCTCGTTAATTTGCGGCGCGATAATCCCCAATGGCAGACGGAAGAATTATGAGAATCGAGTTTCCTGTGGCCGCATATACTTATACCCTCGCAACGTGCGAGTCGCGATGGGAAAAATTCGGCGGAGTGCATGCAGCTCTAGCCGGCAGCGCCAAAGTCACGTGAGCGCGCGCGTACACATAAAGACACATGGCGTAGGAGGGTCGCGCGAGAGATAGAGCCTAAACGCACGCGCCGATTCATTTGTCTTTATATTAACGGCACACGCCGCGCCTGCGAGGCCTATGCTTCCCGCGCCCCCTCCGACAGGCACACGGTTGTACGCTCGTAGATCTATACGTGCGCGTGTGTGTGAGCACATATTATCAGCCGAGATTGGATCGTCGCCACTTTGCCTCTCTTGTTACCTTTTGTTTTTCCAACTTGTTTCCTCTTTTTATATATATATATATATATAAAGGTGGAATGTCACACTGAACGGACAAGAATTGACTGCGTCCTATACATGGTAACAGTGTGTATTGGGATTCCACATCAGGCTTATTGGACGGAGTTTCCTACGTTTAATTTATGATTTTCGAATGGTAAACAGCGACTGTCAAAATCCAACGATAAATGTCAAAAGTCCCTTCGATGGCAATGGAATTTGAAAAGGGGAAAAAAAATGATTACAATGTACTTCATAAAAGTTTTGAGGGCACGTTGTAATAAACCCGACCCGCCCCTTCTCATAGCCGGGAGCACGAAAGTTACGCCAAGGACTCTTTCATCCCTTTCGTTCCTCCTTTGTTTCTTGTTTATGTACACACACGCAGCAGCAGTAGCCGAGTATATATAGGTAAGTACACCCCGAACGATCCCTAGCGCACGGAAAAATGACTGGCTGCCACCACACCTTCTTCGGCTCTCCCCGAGAGTAAAAATCGAAGGCCGCCACCGGCGAGAGCAGTCAGTCGCTCGGTCGGTCCCACGGGCTTAATTTCCATGCGGAGGGCGAAAAATATTCACGGTTCCTTAAAAAATCCCGACCACCCCTCGCTCGTCGGTCGCCCCTCTCTGCGAAGGGGAGGCCGGCTTTTTACGCCAAACGGTCACTCGCTGGCGTCACATCCCCCCTCCCCCGACTGATCGTTTTTTCCTGCCTGCGGGGCTGGCCTGTACGGCCGGAGAGAAGCGAGCGCCGCTGTTTTTCGACGGTGGCGATAACTTTCGAGCTCCGGAGGTTCATTCCTCGCTGCCAACGATCGGGTGAACAATGTTCGGGATGGAAACATTATTTTACGCAAAAATGCTGAGGGAATTTTGTGATTTTTGTTCCAGGCAATCAGGTGTACGGTCGCCGGCTGTAACTGCGAGTCCTTCACGCCGGGAAGACGGCACCTGCGCTGCTGCGAGAACTGCCATCACGGCTGGGTGCCTCATGGTAATGTATTTTTCGTTTTTCAATCGTTTACCGATGTGCGGATTTAAAAAAAATATCAAATGGATGCCTTATATTGTATTTTTTGAGAATACCCGCGGGTAAATAGATGATCATCCTTCTCGGACGCAATTTTACCCATACCCCGTGCAGGTCGTTCCTTGGGGACAGAATTCAATTTTCCCGCGATGACCAGTGCTCGCCGACCCCTTTGTACCGGGATATAAGACCGATAACTTTATGGGGCTCGTAAGCTTTTGAATACATATAGGGACGGAGGTCTCGGCGTTTTTCATTCCGACACGTGCGGGTGGGTGAGTGTGCCTATGTATTGAAACTCGAAAGAAAATCATTAGTTTCTGTTTCAACGGACTCGGTGATTACTTGTTTTTATGTCCTGATTTCAGTATGATTCATTACATTAACTGTTTCAATCGAGTAAAATAAAGATCCATGTTGTAAATTGCGGGGGCATTGTTTTGTATCGAATTTCTTTTGAACTCACTACACTGTGTGCTAGAGTTATCAAAAAACGATTCGTGAAAAAACTTGGTAACTTTGTGTGCATTGGATATTTCGAAGAATAGGAAAACTCTTGAAAATTGTTCATCGAATGAGACAAGCTTTGCTGCATCGAATTACGCGCCACTCGCAACGACGGCTGCATTGAAAAATCGTAACCACTTGCAAATAAACGCTGAGCGCGCCGTGCTCGTTACGACCACATCGGCGGCGATCCCGGTACTCGTATACTCCGGGCAATTTTTCGCAGCCCAGGCGTAGCCATCGAGAAAGAAAGAAAGAAGGCCTGGAAGAAATCATAAATTCAAAGCGGACACAATGCGCGGCTGTACGCGCACACGCGGTTCCGAGAACAGCGGGCACGTACAGGCGCAACGCCCTCGCGTGAAACAGGTGGCCCCGGCGTCCGTGAACGTATCGCGCGCTTAAAATTCCGCCCGCTTGACCCGGGGGCCGGTGGATCGGGGGGCCGGAATACATATCAATTTCGTCCCGGCCCGCGCGTCCCTCGGGAAAACGCGGCGGCGCCTGCATTTTCCTCCCCCGCCGGTCGCGCGCGCGCGTCTTTCCATTTTTCCTTCCTCCCCCGTCCCCCCCTCTCGTTGCGCCCGTTGTATCGCGCGGCTGGCGATTCGCTCGCCGGTGTATACGTCTCGCGCGTTGCCTGACCGTCCGAAAAGCTTTTATACACGGCTGACCACACTCCTGCCGCAACGGACGAGGCGAATTTTTCCCGGCGCAACCCCGCGCTGTATCTCCAGCGGAGCGGGTGCCGTGCTCGTGATGCCGGTTTTGGTACGGGAGGGAGAGAGTTTGCGATTCCTTCGGGACACGCTTCGCGCGGAAATGAAAAGGGGGAATAGGCTTTTGTTGTTCGCCGATTGGTGCAATACTGGATCCGTCCTTTATTTTTTTGCTGTTTTCTACAATTTTATTTCGTTCCGGTAATTCTATAGCATCTCGTGGTAAACAACAAAAGCTCATAAACAAAATTCGACAAGGGTCGAGCACGTCAAAGATTTGGAGTTGGGATGAAATACATCATAATCTCGTAGATTATCAAAATTAAATTATTTGTTGATTGATTATTTTCAATCCGACTGTTAAAGTTTGAAAGCTTACAAGTTAGCTTCAAGTATTGAAATACTAATGTATGCAATCATTTGGGAGAAAGAACTTGGATTTTTTGGTTTGTTAGTCGTAAATCTTTTAGGATGGAGTGTTTAACTAAACTAACGATTTCAGACTTCTAGAATAATGATGACGTAGAAATTCTCGTGATAAGTCCCATGGATTTGTCCAGCTTTATACTCAACAGATTTGTTGATGAATAAATGATCAAACTTGAGTCAACGAACAGTAGGGTTTTCGAGTTTTGAATAAACACCGAGCACTGGTGGGATAAGAAACCTAATGTACCAAATTGTTTATGGCTTAAAAGTAGCCGAGTCCCCAAAAAGGTTACAAACATAATGTTTAACGAGCACATCTCACTACACACATGCAGGAGGAAAGCCGCGATCGAGTCAACGTCGCCCTCTAAAAAAAATGAATTACGACGCGACACTCGGGGGTGAAAAAGTCATCGGCGCATACATCCGACTCTTTTTAGACCCGTGTTAGAGAATAAAGAATCTCCCCGGCCGTCCGCATCAGTTGACAGTTTGACACAGCGTGAAGAAATATCTGTTCGGCGAGGACCCCGCGCGCTCCCCGAGCCCCGAAAACACACGAGGGTAATACGGCTGACAAAAGGCTTTTTTAAATTGTAATGAACTGCCAAAGAGTGAATTATGCGCGGTGTCCGAATGTGCCCCCCCCCCCCCTTCTTCTTCTTCTCTCTCGTCTATAAAAGTCCACCGAAGAAGAAGAAGAAGAAGAATACAACACAAGCCGCGAGTACGGAGTGTATACATACGCGCGACCATCATCCGCCGCCACCATCACCACCCCACGTCATGAATATATTTACATTGATCGTCCGTCCCGGCATTTTTCATTTGCCCGCCGGAGAGCGCGGAGGAGCGGTGTATGTGTCAGGCCGTCGCGCCTCCTCGAACGAGCCAGCTGCGCCCCCCCCCTCCCCCCTCCCCCCCCCCCCCCTCTATGCATTATACGAGAGGTCCTCCTCCATACGGGGCGCGCGCGCGTGCTTTATTTATACGTCGCCCCGGGACAGAGCGGAGGGCCCACTCGAAAATCCTAAAGGCGAATAATATATATTCGCTCGCTCGCTCTCTCTCTCTCTCTCTCTCTCTCTCTATACGTACGCCGGCCCCCTTTTCTGCGGTGTATATACATACATACATATCCCCAGAGTGGGACGGACGCCGCGATGAACTCGTTGGCGTCTGCGGATCGCTAACGACTCCTCTCCGCTCGGCCCTCGTATAATACTCTACACGCCCTCGCTTGTCATTCTTCTTTTGTTGCTGCTGCTGCTGCGGTCGGAGGATCCTCTTTATTTTCCCTGCCGCTCTATCTATCTCTCTCTCGCCGAGCGTAAGAACGAGACGTGTGGCTTTTCTATGGAAATCCGCGGCGGAGTCCTGCGCCGGGGCAGCATCCGCGGGGATGAGCTGAAAAATCGCCCGGTGGGACCGAAGGGGGAGGAGGAGGATGATGATGATGACGACGATGGATCTGGTGCGATTCACTTTTCTGATTGCGCGGTCTCCGCAGATTGATGTCGCGCTCTCGGCGGAGGCGAGGCCATATTTCGACACGGGCGGCTTTGATTTTTCTTCGTCTTCTTCTTCTTGTCGCTTTTTTTTTTTTTTCTTCCCAGCGAGGATCATCGTGTGATAAATCGCCCTGGAAGTACTTATATTTTCACGAGCGGGGGGAGGGCGAGGTATCCACTTTGACTTTGACTTTGGTAACAGTAATGTGGACAGAGCATGTATACGATTGTCGGCAAAGGTACGATAATGTGATCGCGAGTTAATATAATGAATCGGTGTAAAAAAACACCTGTCCATGCACATTATGGACAAACGAAGCGCGCGTGAATTATTATTCCGCGTATACTGCAATGTAACCGTCACTTTCTCTTTGCTCTCGTACTGAGGTACAGCTCTTTTTCCGATAAATTTGAAGGCTCCCAAACGAGAGTACATTAAATTAGGTATTCACTTTGCATTAGTCGTGCCCGCCCAGCTAATGGCATAATGTTTATTGACACGTCCCATCAGAACGCGAACAGGCACGAGTACCCATATGTACATACTCGCATTAATTATCGGCGCTCTCGGCACTTGTGAGCGGAAAAAGGAACTAACAAAGAAAACAGCGGAAATCTCGGGGGGGGGGGAAAAAAAATAATAACAACGCGACGCGCAAATGGGGCGGAACGAGCGAGAGCAGGCCGGCCGTTACCGCGTAATTGGCTTTACACATAAACGCTCTCTTTAATCATGCATCAATGTGCTGCTCATCGAGAGCCCGATGCACCGCTCGATTGAAATCTACGAGGCAAAACGGGGCCCGCTCGATTTTCTCTCCTCCTTCCCTCGGCTGCGCATCTTTCTATTTTTTTTTTTTTTTTTTTTTTTTTTTTTTTTTTTTTTTTTTTTTTTTTTTTTTTTTTTTTTTTTTTTTTTTTTCCCCCATCTCTTTTTCTACCGTGTAGAGCGTTGGGCTGAAGAGCCAACTACTTACTGATGTACAAGCGGCGCTAACAGCGCGAGCATTGAATTAAAGCGTCCTCGAGTAAATGGGGGATTAATCATTGAAAAGCGGGTGGATTTTCCCGGAGAGTTTTTCCTCCCGCGACCATTATAGCTCGGCTCGCTCGGTGATGATGAATTTTTTTTTTTCAAAGAGGTCCAAATGAGCGCGGTGACAGGAGAAATCGCACTTTCATCCCCACCGGATCGAATTCGCGCGTTAATTTCGCCTGATTACTCGAATTTCAGCCGCGATTTTCCCTTTTTTTCCCACCCCAGCCGCCTTCTTCCCCCACGGTCCATCACTTTCACTCCTTCTCTTTCACACACACGCGCGCCCACCCCTTCCCCCGGCTCCTTCCCCATTACCCACCACTTTATTTCCATCGCGCCTTTATGCCCTCGTTCTTTTTCCCCCCCCCCCCCCCCCCCCCCCCCCC
>JAPYYV010023482.1:0-10302 GCA_030522625.1 Copidosoma aretas
TCCTTCGGACTGGCTCTCTCTTGGGGAGGATGGTTTTAGTCGGTAGGCGCCCGTGATGATTAGCATCACGTAGTGTTATTACACTATAAGCCAGGGTGAGTCCGACACTACCTCTACAGTAGCCATGTGTGCACGTAGAGGCGTCTTTAGAAGATCTCCTTCCCACTATCAAAAAAAAAAAAAATAGTGAAACGCGAAATATCAGAGATTTTAATGAAGCAGGCGGTGATTCAATAGCTAGACCTTGTAATTCTACGAAGGTTATTCTTAAACGTATTTCACTTCAGATTTCAGTGTTACCATTAAGGCGTTAATATTACGCAAAGTTATATCCTAATATCCTATTAACGGCCTAATTTTGTTAAAATGCTGCAGTGATTGTTCTTCGTGACGTTGTTTATGAAGAGGTTTTTGTTTCCTTGCAATAAGCATAATGTAGGGTAGCTCCAATTAAAACATTAAGCATTCCTAGATAGAAATATATTAGCTAAGTTGTCACGACACTACCTTTACAAAGTACAGCCTGCAGTAGATTTAATCCATCTATGGTCAGATTCTAAAGATGTTCTGTATTGATTGAATGATCCGCCCTCCAAAAGGTCAGTGTTCGTACCCAACTGTTGTTCTGAGATACATACCTTACTTATAGAAGCTAAATGGTATTATAAAAATGGAAAAATAACCCTGCTGATGTCGCGTCTCGTAGTGTTTCTCTTGTATTAGCTCTACTAGACCTTAAGATGTGGTTAACGGGCCCAGTATCTTTGGCCCAATTATACCCGAAATATGCGTCGTTGACTGAAGACCATAAGTTATTGAGCATGCAAGAGATTAGTTGTTTGCCAAAAAATCCCACGGTTACGCTAAATTATTCTTGGGAAATTTTTTTACAAATATTAAAAACTAGATAAATTGTTGTGAAGTACTGCCTTCGGCGAAAGATTAATTTATTTGATTTAACGAAAAAACATGAGACTATTAAAAAACTACGAGAATTTTCCGATTACAAGTTTTTGGATCTTATAATGGAGGCGTCGCGTTGGGTGCAATAAGGGCCTCAGCGCTTGAATTCGCTATATGCATGAAGTATATGAACTAAAATTTTCAAAGTTACCGAATCACTAAGAAAAAAAAACTAGCTCATACAAAAGATAAAGCTGCATCTTTCTTACATTGAAAGTTTATTGATTACACTTAAAATGTTTAAGATGAAAAATAAAACCATCACATTTACCAAACTCTGAGAGAGTTTCTTTTTAAAACAGTAATCACGATAGCTCGGCCTAGTTTTGTAGAAATCATTTAAAATTTGG
The DNA here is from genome assembly GCA_030522625.1 of Copidosoma aretas. Taxonomy (NCBI): domain Eukaryota; kingdom Metazoa; phylum Arthropoda; class Insecta; order Hymenoptera; family Encyrtidae; genus Copidosoma; species Copidosoma aretas. The sequence goes on from JAPYYV010023482.1 coordinate 1,314, forward strand.
TGCTGGCGTGTATAACGCTCTTGGAATTCCCTAGAATTTATTAGTTTACAAAAAAATACTTATTATTTATAAGTAATTAGTTATTAGTTGATGGCGGACAAAAGCAACGACTCCTCGGCTTCGGCCAGAAAAAGTGTGTGAGAAAGTTTCAGCGAGACGAAACTTTGAGGGACAAAGTTGTTCATCGATTCCTGAACAAGTATTTTGTAAAGTTTCAGATCTATTTATCAATAATTCGATGAGATACAGCAATTTTTGTAGAAGCACGTTTTTTTTTTTTTTTTTTTTTTTTTTTTTTTTTTTTTTTTTTTTTTTTTTTTTTTTTTTTTTTTTCTATTTTGACACAGCATTGTGTATTTTAGCCACATAGTGGGTTTAGAGACCGTAAACACGTTGGGTTTTTTCTATGGGAGAGAAAACTTACAACACGTTGGATTTTTTCTATGGGAGAGAAAACTTACATTTAGGGCCTTATGGTCTCAAATGCTCAATAAAAAACCTAAAACTAATCGGTGTATTGCCTGAGTCATGACCGGGTGTCTACGTATAAACACCAGGACTAACTCCTGCACACCTCCCGCTCACGCTGTACGTAACGTAAAAGAAACAGTTAATTTAACCCCGAAAAAAATCAGCGGAGCGAACCCTAAGCAAACGGCGAGACTCGAACCGAGTCTCACCCATGCCCGTACACTACTTGATTCCGAAAATCGACAAAACTGCAACTCTACCGCTCCGCTACCGTGTCGGTCAAGTAGAAGCACGTGCACCCGTGCCGTAATAGACTGCGTGCTTAACCTTTCACACGCAGTGCGCGTTCGCGGACTATGCCGTTAACAATTTGTTTTGTTTCAACTAATGCTAAGTAGTGCAATACTCTGTTACCAATGCATTGTTGATAATTATTTACGGGAGTTTATAAAATAAAGCTGACAAGCAAATTTTCTGAAGACCATTTTTAAGAGTTAAAGCTTTTATCTTCATTTTTCGAAAGTAATACAAATAATTCCATAACATTTAACTCAATAATACGTGATAACAATGATAAACAATTCAATGAATATTTATAGATGCATCAAGCCAATAAATTAACACAAAACAATTATTGGCGTAGTTCGCGTACGCGTACCACCTGTGAAAAGTTAAGCACGCATCAGTGTAGTACGGCTCGGGTGCGCTTGCTTCTACAAAAATCGCTGTATCTCATCGAATTTTTGATAAATGGATCTGAAACTTTACAAAAAACTTGTTCAGGAATCGATGAACAACTTTGTCCCTCAAAGTTTCGTCTCGCTGAAACTTTCTCACACTCTTTTGCTGGCCGAAACCGAGGAGTCGTTGTTTTTGTCCGCCATCAACTAATAACTAATTACTCATAAAAAATAAGTATTTTTTGTAAACTATTAAATTCTAGGGAATTTTAAGAGCGTTATACACGCCAGCACCGAATTTTAAATGATTTCGACAAAACTAGGCCGAGTTATCGTGATTACTGTTTTAAAAAGAAACTCACTCAGAGTTTGGTAAATGTGATGGTTTTATTTTTTATCTTAGACATTTTAAGTGTAATCAAAAAACTTTCAATGTAAGAAAGATGCAGCTTTATCTTTTATATGAGCTAGTATTTTTTTCTTAGTGATTCGGTAACTTTGAAAATTTTAGTTCATATACTTCATGCATATAGCGAATTCAAAAGCTAAGGCTCTTATTGCACCCAACGCGACGCGACGCGACGCCTCCATTATCAGATCTAAAAACTTGTAATCGGAAAATCCTCGTAATTTTTTAATAGTCTTATGTTTTTTTGTTAAAATGACATGAATTAATCTAAAGCCAAAGGCAGTTATTCGCAACAATTTATCTAGTTTTTAATGTTTGTAAATAATTTTCCACGAATAATTTAGCGTGACCATGCTGTAAACTTTACAGCAAACTTGTTTAAGTATAGATAAACACCTTTGTCTCTCAATGTTTTGTCTCGCTGAAAATTTCTCACACATTTTTTCTTGCCGAAGCTGAGAAGTCGTTGTTTTTGTCTGCCATCGACTAATAACTAATTACTCATAAACAATAAATATTTTTAGTAAACTATCAAATTAGTGGGCATTACAAGAGCGTTACACATGCCTGTACCAAATTATTCCGACAAAACTAGGCCGAGTTATCGTGATCAAAAAACTTTTGATGTATGAAAGATACAACTTTTCCTGCTATACTAGTTGGTATTCTTTTCTAAGCGATTCGGTAAATTTTGACAATTTCAGTTTATGCACTTTATGTATACAGCGATTTCAAGCGCTAAGGCCCTTATTGCACCCGACGCCTCAATTATTGTGTGAAACAGTGCTGATTTTATGAGCTTTAAAGAGTTTCGTAATGCAAAATACTACTAGTTTTACAAATATCAAAACCTCTACTTTCGAAAGGAAATTTCTACCTTAAAACAAGCCCCTGTTAATTTTGTTAGAAAACCTAGATTAAAAAACAGCTTATAATTGCAATTGACCTCAGTACTAATTGACGGACTTTCACAACTTTATGGACGTCTAGAAAATGTATATCCATGCTTCTATACTAGATTCCCAGTTATTGTTTACTCGCGTGATATTCTTAATACTCTCCTCGTCGAGCAAGCTCACCTCCAAACGCTCCACACTGGTCTTTCTTTGACCTTGCGTTATTTACGTCAATCGGTTTGGATTTTACAAGAATGTCAAGTGGTTAGTGGTGTAATCTGTGAATGTATCACATGTAAAAGATGCTCTGGTAAACCGGTGAACCCTATCATGAGCTCCTTGCCGTCATCCGAACTCAACCCACGCCAGCTTTTCAGCATGCTGGGGTCGACTATTCCTTTACCCCTCAGCCTGATTTACTTGAGCCTTATATTTATCCTCTAAAACACTAGCAACTTATCTCGCAAACTCAATAATTTTAGAAGAGATGGCAAAATGAGTACCCTGTTCTGCAGGAACTTCGCCAAAAGTGTCAAAAGCCTACGCGAGAATAAAAACCTGGCGATTTAGTGTTGGTTACCAATAATTTAAGCCCTCCCGGACAATGGCTTTTCGTGCGTGTTATTTCAGCTGACTTAGGTTCTGATGAAGCTGTTCGCGTTGTTAAGGTATCGACAGCTACCTCTAGTTTTACTTGACCCAGTAATAAGTTAATATTACTTCATTTAGCTGAGAAGCCTTAAATAATCATTAAAATAACCGTTAGGATTTATAAAATGCTCAATACGAATTTATTGGTGTTTTGGTTGCATCCTAGATTATCTATACTAACAATTATTTGTGATTACTTATAATAAAGCTGTTTTCTTTGATCTAAAATTAGCTACTGTTTAGTCAAAGTCAGACTTGCAATTTATGCTATATTTTGTTGAATCTTTCTTTTTTTTTAATTTATTGTAATCAATCAAAGCGGGCGATATGTTTGATATTAGTAGAGCTGCGCGTATCAGCTAATAAGAGCTCTGTTTAGGTATGATCACGTACGTAAAAGTTCCTTTTGAAAATATCTTATACTCAAGTTATGTATGCGATCTTTCTCCAATGTTTCAATTGAAAACAGTATTACTATTAAGTAATACAAGTAAAATTAAAAGTAATAAAATCAGCACTTTTCATCAAGATTTTTCGAGTGATCTATGGTGTATTTAGTAAGCTGATCCTTTGTATGTGTCGGTCCTTGTTCTTCCGTAACTGTACGCCACCACAGCCTTACTGCTCTTAATACGACTTTGCTCGTCACTAAGAAATCGATTTTCTTCAAGAATTAAGAGAGCTTCAACATAGATCAATTATACATTCTTTTTAAATAAATAAATTTGTGTGAATTTGATACTGAGAATTGTTCCTATAAAATAATATGCAGAACATAGTTTATATATTGTTACATGTGTATTTGCACCCGCAATATTCAATAAAAACTGATAACGTAAATTTGTACGTAATAAAGAGCAACCATACGATGTATAACTAATTCGAGATAGAAAATACAGTACAGTATTATATAATTGAGTATAAAAATACATACAATTGTTTATAAGCATTTCACTTTTAAAACAGTGTTGATATTCTACAAAGAATTTCTTGCAAAGCACTTACATAAAAGTTGTGAATAATACTGTAAAAATGGTTATCACTTAACCTGATAATATTCGGTAGATAAATTTTATCAGTTAATGTTCGTTGAAAAAGAATGAGATGTGTATTGTGATAAATGTATTTGCCTCGTGCGCAATTCCGAAACAGCACCCTCAGTCGAAGGACTTGAGATCGTTTGGCCTAGAATATAAAAGGACAACAGTATAAAATGATAGATATATGTTGGGTTTGTTTTGGTTTTGGTCTTATCACCATCATATATCTATCATTTCATATTGTTGTCGTTTTCTATTATAGGCCAGACGATCTTAAGTCACTCGGCTGGGAGCGCTGTTTCGGAATTGCGCACGAGACTAATAAGATCTTTTTTTTTCATATCCCTGTAAATTCCCATCATCAGGCTATAGGTAAAGCCTTATATACCCTGCATGTTCATTTTCTATTTACATCTCCAATAATTTTCGCTGTATAATCAGATAGAAAAAAACAATTTCATAGATTCTGATAGAATATTTATCTGAGTCTCGATTGAGCACATACATGTTTTATCAGATTTCATTAACTTTTTTCCATTAGGTTGTGACTGTAAATATACACTGAGAGACCAATTCGTTTACAATAACATGATATGTTAACTGTTATTATATTACGTTAATGATCTGAGTTGGTATATTATTAGTTAAGATATTATGTTTATTGTAACAAATTGGTCTCTCAGTGTAGGTGTATATTAATGCGAGGATTCGAAAAGTATGATACAGTTCAACCCAAATCTTTTAAGTCCATGCAATAAATCGATTTGATTAACTATTTATCGACATACACTCCGAAACAATATAGAAAACGCACGAAACTGGTAGAGGGTCATCCACAAACTGCGTGGTCCATAGGAGAGGGGGAAGTCTGAGAAAATAATACGCTGAGCTACTTAGTGGAAGTAGTTGGTTGTGAATCTCGTAGCTTAATTTTCTGTCCCAAAAAGTTGAAATCCAGAAAAAAAATTAAAGGCATGATATTTTTTCAAATATAATGCCTTACCTTAAGTAATTGTGGCTTTTATCTCATTTAAATGTGTGCCGTTAAAATTATCGCATAAAAAATTTGTCATAATACATTTTCAGAAATGTAATAAGCAAGCTAGCCGGCTTAATATCACCTTATAAGGAATGATCAATTTTATTTTTCACGGAAAACTTCATCTTTATGTATAGAAAAAAACAACTTTTCGTTTAGGAGTGGGGGGGGGGGGGGGGGGGGGCGCAAAAAAAGATAGATGGGGTTGTGGGGGGGGGTGGGGGGGGGGGCGCGGCTCGAGAAAGGGCTGCATGGGGCTCGGTGGGGGGAGGGGGGGGATAGTCAAATTGTGACCAAAATGGCGCCACGTATTTTATAGACGGCCCCTAGGTGCAGGATAATCCTACTTTATTAATCGCTCCTACCAATTTCGTGCCTTTTCTATACAGTTGCACCGTATATGTCGGTAAATAGTTATTAAAATCGATTTATTACATAAACTAAGAGGATTGGGGCTGAACAATATAATACTTTTTGAATTTTTGCATGAATATAGACATATATTTAAAGTCACAACGGTAACGGTTGTACTCAGAAAGACTTGCGGTCGGCTCTTAGTCTATATGGTGGCTTGGCAATAGACATATAAGAATATACCACTCGTCCCTATGTACGGCAGTGAAGCACCAGTAGAAAGAGATACAGAACCGAGCGTGAGTATCTGCATATCACTCATATACTGTAACTGGTGTTATGCTGGTTTGGTAAGGGGAGCCTCACTGTCTACTATGTGCGAGAGAGGCAGATACCCACTCTTGGTGCTGTGTCTCTTTCTATCGTACTTTAGCGTGCGCCGTACATAGGAACGAGCAGTCTATTGAAAAATATGTATGTGGACTTAAAAAGCTTAGCTCAGATAGCGCCAGGGACAAGAACTTTTAGTTTACATTGATGTGCACCTGTTTATCTTTCTATATTATATAGTTGTATGGTTTCAGGGCGAGTCCTAGCTCCCTCCGCCCTCCCCCCTTGCCCCTAAATAAGGTAAATTTCGTTTTTTTACCGTGAAATTTGACCCCAAAAATTTGGGTTGACTACCCTTTCCGCCCCCCTCCCCCCAGCTCCCCTCCAAACTTCTTTATTTCTTCGTGAATAAATATCTTCTTACATTATAAAGTTGTATAATTTCAGGGAGAGTACTAGCATATAAATTGTTTTTATTCATTCCCTACCGAATGCGTCCGCTCCTTATTATCTCTATTTTATTTTTCAATACAATTTTTATAGGATTGAATTGGACAATAATAATAAAGAAAAAACTATCATATTTTAAAGAGGGCGAAGAGTCAATATTTGCTCAAAAACCATAGAACTATATGAAATATTCGATTTGGTCTATTTCATACTTAATTGAATTGAAAATCAGTTCTTGTAAAAAAAAGTTATTCAAATTCAAGTTTGAAATGCAATAAAAATAACACACGTAATAATAATTTTGAAATGAATTATCGTTTTTTATATTTATCACATGATTTCAGGTGTCTTTTCAAGTGTTCTGCTCTTAAGTAACCTTCACCGCCATCTTAAAAAAGTTATACTTCTATAGGCGCATTATGCAGAGGAGTAAATCAATGATTTCAAGATTTTATCTCTCTCTAAAATGTGTGACGGAAGTGAATTTGAGTTCGTAACCGGAAGAGAATTTCTTAACGAAAGTTAATTTGAATTCCTATTCTTTCTGATTCTCTAAAATGTGTAACAAAAGTGAATATTGATTCGTAAAAAAAAAAAAAAAAAAAAAAAAATTAAAAACATTTTTAACGGGATTTGAAATCACGACCTTTCGCACGTAAGCCGAGCACCGTACCTATCAGGCCACGCTTTCACTGCCTCTTTTAGTGTGGTTCGTAACTTATTTCAATCAAAACTTTTATACTCTGTTTACTAACTAATTTGTTTTTAAAAACTTGATTTTCTTATTATGCATTTAAAATAAATTTTCTGCATACCCCCGCCGAAAGTGCTTCATATCTGCCCTGCTCCAAAACAGATAATCAGCTCTTTCGACGAGGGTATGCAGAAAAATAGTATACGCTCCTCGGCTTCGCCTCGGGCGTTTATTCTCGTGAAATCTAAGACATTCTTAACCTCGCTCTCTAGGTGCGTAAATAGCTATATTTATGTAATTAAATAATTCTTTTCGAAACTTTGAAAGCAAACTTTGACATTATTTTACCGTATGAACAGGCATGGGAAAATAGAGCGAGCCATATACTTTTTTTCATTATTGGTTAATTCATTCGAGGTTCTATGGCTTAATTATTTGAATTTTTTTGCGTCTTATTCTTTCAAAATGTTTAAAGTTGAGCAACAAAAGTGGATCGCTGACCGCTCCAGTCTCACCGTTCGTCTTAAGATTCATCCACATATATATTTATACAGTCAATGTATAGTATATTATGTATACCTATAATGTATATCGTTTGGTAAGTGTGTTTGTGGGTACGTATGTACATACGTGTGGATGTCTGTGTAAATGTGTGTGAGTGTGCGCTCATGTGTATGTAATACACACATGCATGTAAAGACTTGTTATTACTATTACTTAAATATACTAAACAATTGACAACAAATTTTTGCATGCTCAGCAGATCGATGCAGATGCCCATTATTTATTTAGCGGGTTGTGATTACGACTTAATCTTAAACTATCAGAATATACGCGACATCAAAAATAACAATTATAATGGGTTTTTTCAAGGACAAAAAAATCATCGCGGAGCATTTATAGAGAGGTGTTGGTTAATGTAAAAAGTTTTCCTTAATTCCCAGTGTTTTGGATCTATAGCATGTTTAGAATATCATGACAAGTATACACAAAAAATTATTGTCGGTTTTGTGCGCACATAACCTTGAAATATTCGAAAATACGCAATATCTTAAACAGAAAGCCGGATAGGCTAAGAATAACAAATTTTTACGGGTGTCCTAGAAGATAAATAAACATATAGTCGGACAAATAGAACGGTTTTAGTCAAAGTTACGTCATAACCTAAATTTTACTAATTTTGGGTATGACTTGAAAAGTAGTAAAAATAATTTCGAAAAAAAATACAACACGCTTAAGATATGAATATGAATGCATACAAATTATTCAAAAATAATTTTATGGCAGCGTAATCTTTAAGAAAAAAAATACGCTATATTTTGACGGGTAAGCAAGATAGGTCGAAAATAAAAATTTTTACAATTCCATGCGGACATGCATACGTAATTTAGAAATTATTTTTTATATGGTTCAGAAACAACATAAAATTTTTATGTTGCTTTTGTTTCAGAGTAAATTGATTGCATCTAATGTATAGTTCTTTTTATACCTCACACAATTTACGCACATGACTTCCATCTCCTATCTATCACTCATCTCTCTCGCTATCTCTTTTAATACATTTGTAAACATTTTATACCTCTCACAGTTTGCACTTTCACGGTGTATCACACGCGAAACACCCAATATTTTTTCTTCACTCGTACATAAGGTAATTTTTAAAATATAGCTCTATTCACTGGGACAACCCGGTCAAAAATTTTCAGCTGAATTATCAGTTAAAAATATAGCTGAAAATACAGCTGAAAATTTAGTTAAAAGCATGTGTATTTTTAGCTGTATGATGTGTATTTTTAGCTGTATGATGTGTATTTTTAGCTGTTCTGTTTATCTGTATTTTTAGTTAAATATTTAGCTAATAATTATCATGCAAAATGCTGCCGTAGGAACAGCTGCATTTTCAGCTGTTCTGTTTAGCTGTATTTTTAGTTAAATATTTAGCTAATAATTATCATGCAATACGCTGCCGTAGGAA
>JAPYYV010023489.1:0-11275 GCA_030522625.1 Copidosoma aretas
TACAGTCTGTCTCTGCCCTCTACAGAAATGTGTTGGGAGGACCGCGGTGGCAGCCTGTATAGACGCGGGGATCTAGATAGGTCGGCAGGGACCTTGGGACGACCCATTTTGATGCAGATATGGCTTTTCAAAGAACAACCACGGAGAGGAGGATAGGTAAGAGCAGGGCGTTCGCTGGGCTCTTTGCTTCTGACACAGAGTCGGAGGCATATCTGGCTTTGGTGGCGCTTTAAAGGAGATTGAGGTGGCGCAATCGCCCGAGGATCGGGCGGTCGAGGCGCTTTATGAAGTGGTGTCGGATCTGCAAACTCTGTGTCAAAAGTACAGTAATACGCAGACTGACATCAAGAGTGGCGTGAAGGCAGCTGCGGAGGCAGTCAGTGTTCTCCGGAGCCTCAAACAAAGGAGACAGCTCGTTAGAGATCTCCCGCCCTCCGCTGACTCTAATAAGCAGCAAGGCAAAGAGCTTGCTGGGGGTCTAAATGACAAGAGGAAGAGGGACGCTGGTTGAAGCACTCCGAGCCTCGATAATACGGAGAAAAAAAAGCCCCGCAAGGGTGCGGGAAAACAGAACCCAGCTCCCCTGCTCCGCACAGAAGGGAATAAAAAAGGGGACGGCGGGGACCATGAGTGGACAGAAGTCCGGAAAAATAAGAAGAATGGGATGGGAAAGAAGAAACCGGATCCAGCCGCTGGTAATCAGTCATCCAAAAAAGCGTTGCCTCCTCGATCAAGGGGCGGAACGGAGGCTGTGCTAGTTAAAACAGCAGAGGGGAAAAAGTACGCTCAGGGACTAGCCCTCATGAAGGAGGGCGAGGTGGCGATGCTGGGAGCTGAGGTAAGGGCCATCAGGGAGACGAGGACTAGTGCGGTCCTTGTCGAACTGAAGAACACCTCCAGCAAGAGTCGAGACAAGTTCACCGCAACAATGCGGGGGGCTATCGGCGTAGCTGGAGGTGTTCGGGCCCTTGTACCGCGGCTGTCCTATAAGATCCGGGATATCGATCCCACGGTCACCAAGGAGAAGGTCGAAGCAGTGGTCAAGGGCTGCTTTGACTAGGGATCAGCCCCCGATCATGGTTTGCGACTCTCGTCAAGCACGATCAGAGGCAATCGAGTTACTTGGAGGTACCTGCAACGGCGGCAGCGGTCCTCAACAGGACGGACCATCTCAAGATAGAGTGGAAGAACTGCAGCGTTCGCCTTAAGCCTAAGGTTGAGCGCTGCTTCAAGTGCCTGGGCTTTGGCTACATTTCTAGCCAGTGTAGCGGGCCCGACAGGTCCGGGGCGTGCTGGAGGTGCAGCAAAAGGCGACATGTGGCCAGTAGCTGCAGCACTAAAGAAGTACAGTGCTACTTGTGCGAGAACATAAGCCCAAAGCCGGACACTCATCACGTCGCTGGAACTGCTGGGTGCAGAGCGGTCAGAGCGCCTGCTGAAGCGGCTCGACAAAAATGGCGGTGAGCCTGCAGTGCAACCTCAGCAGGTGCGAGCTAGCGCAGGACTTGCTGGACCAGCTCGCGCGTGACTGGCGTGTAGACTTGCTTATTCTGAGCAAGCAGTACCGCACGCTTCCGGCCCGTGGCTGGCTCAGCGACAGGACCGGTGCCGCAGCCTTGGTGATCCGATCCGACGAACTCTCTGTCTCCAACTCTGGAGTCGGAGAGGGGTTCGTGTGGATCAGGTGTGGTTGCGTTACCTACGTGAGCTGCTACATCTCCACTAACATCACGATAGACGTCTTTCGGGGCCGGCTTGCCGCTCTCGAAGATGCTATTCGTAAGTGCAGGGAGGGTTGCGACGTGGTCCTTGCCGGCGACCTAAACTCCAAGGCCACCACTTGGGGAGAGTGAGGAACCGATCCCAGAGGACAAGCAGTGTTGTAAATGGCCGCAAGGATCGACCTTATCGTCTGGAACTCTGGTGATACAGAAACGTTCAGAAGAAGAGGCACCAGGGGCTCGATCATTGATTTGACACGAGCAACGCCGCAAGTTACGGTGCGGGTGTCAGCCTGGCGGGTCCTGGAGGACTCCACTGCGAGAGCGCACCAGTACGTCACTTTCACACTAGGTAAGGAAAGTGATGCCCATCCACGCGAAGCGCTTCGTGCGCGCACCACCGGATGGAACGTAGGGCGGCTTAACCACGCCGCGCTGCGCTAAGGTCTGGCTGATGCGCTGCCTCTCGCCAATTTAAATAAGATTAAGAATGCGGCGGAGGCCAAGCAGCTGGTGGATGGTACCATAAGACGTATCATGGAATTGTGCGATGCGTGTATGCCCAAGAAGGCTGTCAGGTCAAAGCGGAGACCGAGCTACTGGTAGACCCAGGAATTAGCGTCCCTGCGCAAAAAAGCCCAGCACCTCCGCCGTGTCTCGACGCGACGCAGATGTCGCGGAGAATCGGAACCACACGTTCTGCTGGACATGTTTAACGCGTGCCTGCGCGTCGGCGTATTCAGTAGGCGTTGAAAGATCCAAAGGCTCGTCATATTGGACAAGAACAAACCACCCTTCCTGGACTCGTCGTCATTCCGGCCGCTTTATATGCTGGACAAAGCGGGAAAATGTTAGAAAAGTTGATCTGAAGGTCGTATAAGGGGTTTCAGTACCCTTTCGGACAACCAGTACGGGTTTCGCGAGGTCCGTTCGACCGTAATGGCAGTGGCCGAAGTTCTGGAGGCTGTCAAATGAGCCTGGCAACCCTCTCATCAGATTATAAGTTCCGTGGTCCTGGTGACGCTTGACGTTAGAAACGCCTTCAACTCGGACAGATTGTCGGACATAAGGGAGGCGTTAAAGAACCAGAATGTACCGGACTATATCAGAAGGATCCTGGATAGTTATGTTCAGGATCGGGTACTCCGGTACAACACGACCATCGGTCAGAGAGAGAGAGGCATGTGTCGTCAAGCGTCGCTCAGGGTTCGGCCCTTGGCCTGGACCTCTGGAATCTCGTGTACGACGGGCTTCTGCCCCTAGAAATGCCTTCAGGGGTCGGGCTGACGGGCTTTGCTGATGATATAGCGTTGCACGTTACAGCAAGATCCCGTAAGGAGGCATAGCGCAGAATACGGTGGGCCTTTAGGATAGAGGCGGAATGGCTTGGGATCCACGGCACTGAGTTCGCGATCGAGAAGACGGAAATGGTGGTCCTTACCAGGCAAAGATGGTTTAGCGGTGACTTTCGCCTGAACATTGCGGATGAGGCGATCTGCGCGAGTCCGGCGGTGCGCTACTTCGGGGTGTGGGTCGATTTTCGGCTCACCTTCGGGGAGCACATCAGAAGGGTGGCAGAAAAGGCAATCAAAGTGGCGGCAGCGCTAGCTCGGTTAATGCCGAATATTGGCGGCCCGCAAGAGGCAAAGAGAAGACTTCTCGCGACGGTTGCCAACTTCATATTGCTGTACGGCTCGGAGGTACGGGTGGATGCGCTAGCGAGACGGGATATTCGGGAATAGCTGATCTCGGTACAGCGTCTCGGATCTCTCCGGATCGCGTGTGCTTACCACACGGTCTCCTCCGCAGCTGTTGCGCGAACAATCCCCGTCGTGTTGTTAGCCAGGGAGCGCAGGGAGAAATTTCTGTCTCTTGGTGCCCGAAATGATGACGACAGGCGAGAGAAAACGTTGACGACGTGGCAACGGGAGTGTTATGAGGCCGCTGTGGGCAGACAAACGCACCCTCTGATTCCTGACCTGCGGCCGTAGATGGGGTGAGATCACAGTGAGGTTAATTACTTTCTAATCCAGTTTCTCTCCGGACACGGTCAGTTTAATGCCTATCTCCATCGGATGGCGGTAAAAGCATCTCCCAGATGCGACTACTGCCCTCTGATGGATGATACACCGTCGAGCATACGTTCTTCGTGTGCGCAAGGTGGCACCGAGAGTGCGAGCTTCCTGCGCACAGTTCGGGCATGGTACCCACGCCTGAAAACATCGTCCTCGAGATGCTTAGCACCGAGGACGCATGAAGGGCTGTGGATGACCGTCTCCAGTCGGTTATCCGCCTGAAGAAGGAACAAGAGAGGGCCGCTAAACGCCGAGTGGGGGCCCCCACGCAGGTGGTTCCCGGGGCTGCGCGGCCAGTGAGGAAGCAGAATAATTCGTGCGTATCCTCGCTGCGCTGAGCCTTGTGGCTTATCAGCAAAGAAAAGCACCGAACGAAAAACAGGCATTCGCAAAACAAACCTGCGGTGAGGCTGAACAAGGAGGCTGCCCTCCAGTGACTGCACGTCCTTTTTAGGGCGAGTGTAGAGCGTGGCCCGTGCAGATCTAAGCTGCACTGATGGCAAAGTCGTTATCAGCAAGGAGACGCACGTTGCCCAAAAGCTGGCGAATTGGAAGGTTGGACGAGATGTGCTGACCCAAGGGAGATCTTGTGCCCTTTTCAGGGCTCGTGGTCGGTCGGTACATGCAACTGGTGTTTGAACTTGCTCGGCAATGCTGTTAGGTACGATATCCTCCCTGGTGGCTCCACCCTGAAGTAATGCTAACGCGGTTCCGGGGTGGACCAAAAGCCACGTGGCATGGGGTTATTTACTGGGTATTAGTGGATCCTTTTTGTGGAAATTTTTTTTTTTTTTTTTTTTTTTTTTTTAAACTGAAAGGATTTACGTTGAGTCCCACACAACTGCAGACCCTGCGGTGTGCGTAAATGCATTTTTCCCCCTACCACAAAGAAAAAAAAAAAAAAACTTCTATTACTACTACCATAACTAGTGATACTGAGATTACAATTTTACTACTTTCACTACTACTTCTATATATATATATATATATATTTGATAGCATGGCAAAATGCCTGGTGGGTGCAAAAAAGGCGAATCAGCCTCGGCCTATCAAAGAGGCTCTTGAGGCTGCCCAAACAGCGATCTAGGGTCTCTAAAATCTGAAGAAGGGCACGGCCATCCTGGACGCAATACCGCTGCAGGCGGCGCATCAACAGAGAAGTGGAGGGGGCAAAAGAAAGAGCGAAGTAGGGACACCGAGCCCACCAGGTTCTGGCCCTTAGATCCAGAAAAGAGGCCGGGGCTGGGATCTAGTTTCGTCGCGTGCCACCGTGCAGGGGCATGATGAGCAGCATGATCACCGCCACGAGGCGATGGAGGACAAGTGAACCGAGGTGGTCCATAAAAAAGCCCAAAAAATCGATTAGTCGAGGAAAATGATCAGATCGAAAGAAAAGAGTACAGAAGACTGTGACAAAGGAGGGAACTCAAGGCGGTTTTAGTCATGCCAGCTGAGGGAAAAAAGTATGCGGATATACTCAAGAGAATGAAGACGGTGGACATCACGCAGCTTTGTGTGAGTGTCACCAAAGTGCGGGAGACGAGGAGAGGTGGTGTTCTGGTCGAGTTGAAGAATCTGACGACGGAGAGCCGAGCAAAGCTCGAAATCGCTATCAACAAGGCGGTGAAAGATGAGGCAGCCGTACAGTCCCTTCTTCCTAAAGCGACCTGGGAAAAAAGGGACGTTGACGCCACTGTTACCAAGGAAGAGGTCAAGGAGGCCATCAAAGCGCTTCTAACGGACAAATTCGCAACAGTAAAGGAGAGGGAACTGCGTGGCGTGGGTGACTGCGTCCACGGCGGTTACTCCCATCCTAGGCGGGGTGATCCACGTCAAAATAGGCTGGATCAGTTGTAGAATCAGCCCAGCGAAGAGGAGAGCCGAGCACTGCTTCAGGTGCCTGGGCTTCGGACACCTTGCAGAAAACTGCAAGGGCACGAACAAGGCCGGCGCGTGTTAGAGGTGTGACGAGAAGGACCATCAGGCGAGGGGCTGCCACATAAAACATGTAAGGTGCTACCTATGCTGAGATATTGACTCGACACCAGATCTCCCTCACGTGGCAGGCTCCACCGCATGCATGGTCCTCACGGCGGATGAAGGAGATAGGCGGACGAGATGGCGCTGATCCTGCAAGGAAACCTGGGGAGGTCCTGCCTCTCGCAGGAGTTGCTGTCCTGGTTTGTCTACGACCGTTGTGTGGATCTTTCCATGCTAAGTGAGCAGTATTGCACCTGGTCGTCGGCGGGCTGGTATGGCGAGTACACTGGTACGGCGGTCATCGTAGTCTGCAACAGGGACAAGTTCCTGGTATCCGACTCCTAAGCCGGAGATGGTTTCGTGTGGATTAGGTTTGGCCGTGTGAGCTACATAAGTTGATACATCTCCCCAAACATAAAGATTGGTGTTTTTCGGGAGCAGCTCGCTGCGTTTGAGGATGCCGGGGGTTCGGGGAGATGGGTGACGTGATCCTTACTGGCAATCTCAACTCCAAAGCCACCGCTTTGGGTGAGACGCATACCGATTCCAGAGGGCGGGCTGTCTTGCAAATAGCTGCTGGCCTTGACCTTACAGTGTTGAACTCTGGTAATACAGCGACATTCAGACGCATTGGCACCAGGGGTTCGGCTGTCGACGTGACACCTGCAACGCCAGGCATAGCAGCACGGGTGTCTGTCTGGGGGTCTTGGAGGACTATTCTGATAGCAACCATCAGTCTATTACGTATAGACTGGATGAGGTGCCTGGTGCCGTTCCGCAAGAAGTGCTTAGGGTGCGGGCCAACGGATAGAGCGTGACGCGACTCAATTAAGTCGCGTTGGGCAAAGCTCTTGATGATGTTTCACCCCCCGATGACCTTAACACCATTACAGGGCTAGCGGAGGCCGAGCGGCTGGTGGAGAGCACCATGCGCAACATTAAAAAATGGTGCGATGCTTGTGTGCTTCGGAGATCGGGCAGGTTGAAACGGGAGCCGAATTACTGGTGGATCGAGGAAATTGCTGATTCCTGGAGGGAGTGTCATCGATTGCGTCGCAGATCCCGGCGCTGCCAGCGTCGGGGAGATGCGATAGAAGTGGTGGCACCTTACAAGGATGCAAAGAAAAAACTGGTGAGGGCAATTAAAAGTAGCAAGACGCGTAACTTGTCCGAGCTCATTGCTGAGGTCGACAGAGATGCCTGGGGTCTGATCTACCAGATAGTCAAGAGAAGACTGGGTGGCTCAGGATCAGTAGGGCTGATATGAAAGGCGTTTATGCAGGAGGTAGTTGCCACTCTCTTTCCGACAGACCAGGAGGAGGAGCGTGTCAACGCAGCCGTGGATGTCGAGGCTTTGCTGTTCACGCAGACGGAGCTGTCGGCGGTTGTATCGGCCCTGCCGAGACTCAAGGCCCCAGGCCCGGACGAAGTACCTAATGAAGCCCTTAAGATTGTGGCGACGGAGAAATCATACGTCCTTCTGTACAAGTTTGATGCCTGCCTCAAGACGGGCCTGTTTGGAGGACCTTGGGAGATTTAGTGCCTCGTCTTGTTGGATAAGGGCAAGGGTCCACCTGTCATCCCATCATCGTTCCGACCCCTGTGTTTCTGGATAACGCCGGAAAAATTATAGAGAGTCTATTCCGGGCATGCATTCGTGGGTTGGTTAACTTAGCCAAAAACCAGGGTAGGGAGATTTACATGCCGCGTGTTAACCAAGGTTCTGAAGGGCGTAAGGCGGGCCTGGCAGGATCCTCACAAGACAAGAAATGCCTGTATCCTCGTGACGCTCGACGTTAAGAATGCCTTTAACTCGGGAAGATGGTCCAACATTAGAGCAGCATTGCGCCAACAAAAAGTACCCGAGTACCTAAGAAGGGTCCTGGATAGCTATCTTCAGGATCAAGTGCTCCGGTACAATACAACGGTAGGACCACGTGAGACAAGGGTTTCGTCGGGAGTGGCGCAGGGCTCCGCCCTCGGCCCAGATCTCTGGAACCTCGTGTACCATGGTCTCCTGCGTTTAGATGTGCCGGCGGGAGTCGCGCTGATCGGCTTCGCAGACGATGTCGCACTGGTCATTTAGGTGCGATCCCGAGACCAGGCTAAGCGCAGGATTAAGTGGGGTGTATCCAGGGTGTCATAGTGGCTGGATGACCACGGCTCTGAGCTTTCTGGTCAGAAGACGGAAATGGTTGTCCTCACCAGGCAGCGATGGTTTGGTGGGCATTTTTGTGTGAATGTTGCGGGTGCGGCGATCAGCGAGAGCCCCGCGGTCAGGTACCTCGGAGAACGGGTCGACTCTCGGCTCACCTTCGGGGAACACATTAGGAGAACCGCGGAAAAGGCACTTAAGGTGGCAAGTGCTCTGTCACGACTGATGCCAAACGTCAATGGGCCGCGAGAGGCCATAAGACGGCTTTTTGCCTCGGTGCAAAACTCTAATCACCTATATGAGGCGGAGGTGTGGGCGGATTCATTGGCGAGGAAGGAGATTCGACGTCACCTCACTTTGGAGCTGCGTGTCGGGTCTTTGCAAATCGATTGTGCCTACCGCACTGTCTCCTCGGCAGCGATAATGGTGATTGCAAGAACCGTGCCCATCGTGTTTCTGGCGCAGAAGTGCAGAGAATGGTTTCAGTTAGGCATCGAGGAGCCGGATGACACGAGAAGAGAAGAACTGTGCAAAGATGGCAACAGAAATAGAGTGACGCTGGCCAAGGCAGGTGGACACACCGGCTTATCCCAGATCTGAGACCGTGGCTGGAGCGTAAGCATGGTGAGGTAAACTACTATTTTACCCAGTTTCCCTCCGACTATAAACTTTTTAATAATTATCTTCATCGCATGACGTTAAAAGCAACATCGAAGTGCAATTACTGTCCTGCGATGGACGATACGCCGGAGCACACGTTCTTCGCCTGCGGTAGGTGGCAAAGAGAAAGAAGAAAACTTTGGAATTTCCTGGGTGGGCCGTTAGCGCCTGAAAACATCATCAACGCTATGCTTTAATGTAGCTACGTATGAAGGGCTGTGAACGAATTTATCTGGGCGATTCTAAGGATAAAAAGGAGGAGGACGAGGTCTTTGCGCCTGTTGCTGGGGCCCCTGAATAGGTGCGGCCCCAATAGCGTGGCGACACGGTAAGACTAAAAAAAGGGGTGGCTCGTGCAGATCTAAGCTGCACTGACGTTAAAGTCTTTATCAGCAAGGAGACGCATGTTGCTCAAAAACTAGAGGATTGGAAGGTTGGACGAAATGTGCTGACCCAAGGGGGACCTTGTGCCCTTTTCGAGGCTCGTGCTCGGTCGGCACATGCCAGCGACTGGTGTTCGAGCTTGCTCGACAATTCTGTAAGGTACGATGTCCTTCCTGGTGGCTCCACCCTGATGTATTGCTAACGCGGTGCCGGGTTGAAATAAAACCCACGCTGCATAGGGCGTTATTTAGTAGGTATTAATGGATCTTCTCTGTTAGGAATATTTTATTTATTTTTATTTTTTTTCCAATTAGAGGGATTCACGTTAAGTGCCACACTGCAGCAGACCCTGCGGTGTGCGCAAATGCATTTTTTCTCCAACCACAAAAAAAAAGAAACTTCTACTACTACTACTACTTATACTACTACTTTTACTGCAGCTTCTACCACTTTCTATATTACAACTGCAACTGCTCCTACCACAACTGCTACTACTCCTACTACTTCTATTATTACTACAGCTACAACTTCTACTTCTTCTCCTACTGGGCTACTACTAATTTTACTTTAATAACTATTAGTAATAGTACTATTACTACAACATCTACAATGATTGCTTCTACTACTAGTACTATTGCAACTACTACTTTTTTTTTTACTACTACTACTGATTGTACCAGGGCTTTTACCACCTTATCTACTACTATTACTACTACTTATTCTACGACTTCTATAACATGACTATTATTACTTATAATAATACTACCACTACTACCACTACAACCATCACCACTTTTTATACAAGTAATACAACAATTAGAACTATCAGTATTACTACTACTTCTTCTTTTACTACGGCTTCTACCACCTTCTTTATTACCAAAACTACTTCTACTTACACAATTGCTACTTTGGCTGTTACTTCCACTACTACTACTACTACTCGCACCAGAACTTCTGACACCTTCTCTACCACTACCACCAGTGATTGCAATACTACTACGGCTACTGCTCTTAAAACTTTTACTACTGTTATCACTACTAATACTACTAGTACTTCTACTACAACTTTAACTACTACATTGACTACTGCCTTTACCACCTTCTCTACTATAACCACTACTACCAATACTAATACTGATATTACTTTTACAACTTCTACCACTTCTTCTTTAACTAGTGGTAACACTACTACTACTACTTCTTCTACTAATACTACTACTAGTACTGCTGCTTTTACTGCTATTCCAACTACCGATACTGCTTATACTACTAAATCTACAACTGCTACAACTGCTACCTAATTATATACTTTTTCACCTGCTTTTACTAATACAACTGCTTCTACGACTACTATACCTACTCCTACATCAACTACTACTTTTTTACTGCAAGTACTACTTGTAGGTCTAACTTTACTTCTACTACTACTACTACTACTACTACTACTACTACTACTACTTCTACTGGCACTACTACTCTTATTATACATCGTACTTTTGGCGCGAGAGTGGAGGGCCAGGTTCCTCTCGGGGGGGGGGGGGGGGGCTGGGGGGGTGGCAGAGAGAAAAAAAGGTGGTCTGCGATGGGGGCAGCAGGGGGGGGAGGGGGGGGGGGGGGGTGCGATGCTGGCAGCAGGGATGGAATGAGGACGTGGTGGGAAGGTGGACGCACTGACTTATACGAGTGCTGCGCCCCTGGCTGGAGCGCAAGAATGGCAAGGTAAACTACTACCTTACCCGGCTGCTCTCTGGTGATGGGCAGTTCAATGCCTATCTCCATCGCATGAAGGTGAAAGCATCATTAAGTTGCGATGACTGCCCTGTGGTGAATAATACAGCAGAGCATACATTCTTCCAGTGTGCTAGGTGGAAGAAGCAGTGGCAGCAGCTAGAAGATCGACTGGTTAGGCCCTTAAAGCCTGAAAACATCGTCGATGTCATGTTGAGTGACATCGACGCATGAAGGGCTGTTGAGGCGTTAGCTCTTCTACTTCGACTTCTACTACTACTACTACTACTACTACTACTACTACTACTACTACTACTACTACTACTTCTACTACTACTACTACTACTGTATGGGGTGTGGCGACACTGTACACTCGGGTGAGGCGATATGCACGAGCACGGTGGTGCGCTACCTGGGAGTGTGGGTCGACTCTCAGCTCACCTTCTGGGAGCACATCAAGAGAGCAGCAAAAAAAGCCGCCAAGGTTGCAGGAGCGTTGTCTCGGCTGATGCCGAATGTTGGTGGCCCGCGAGAGGCCAAAAGACGGCTTCTGGCGTCGGTCGCTAACT